>CM051235.1:357847621-358037621 GCA_027917425.1 Gastrophryne carolinensis | reverse complement strand
TGAGCCTTGCTATTTGGTCTTGTATATTTCTGGCTCCTAGATTCGAGATTAAGCTTAGATATTTATGGCCTGGCCCAGTGTCTATGGCACTGCCCTGAGGTCATAGATCCAATCCATATGGCTGTGTCACTATTCCTGTAGTCTAGAAATGTAGTCAAGTTAAAGGGACTCTGTAGGCAAAATACATAATGGCTGCCCTCTTTTTTTAAGGTTTGCTTCCTTGATCTCTGCACCTGCGATGTATATGCATATTTACAGCTCTTTGACTTTTTGTAAAATGGTGAGGCTGTTATAGTAAGGCAGGTGTAAACCCTGGGGTTTGAGATTTTGGGAGTTTTCATGATGAGATTTCAAGAAAAACAGCTCAAAAAGTATATATTTTGTCTGCAATATCTGTTAAAATGGTCTGGTTAATATTATTATTAATATACCATATAAACTGTTTAAATTTCATTAAAGCCAGTCAGTAATGGATACTTAGCGTCACTGTGCTTTGGAATATGTTGAAAAAATATTATAGCAATAAAATACAAGCATGCCTATCTCGAATGTACAGGATTTGCTGCCTACATTTCTATTAAAAACAGACATAATGTTCTCCTTTAAATGCTTACTTATTATAAAATGGGTCCAAGTAATAAATGATTGGATTTGACAGAGAACAAAACAAATTTATAGCATAGAGGCAATCACTGAGAAAGCTCCTTGAGGCAATTCCCTTTAAATTAAACAATAGAATAAGGGGGGAAATATCTGAAGGGCTGACAGATTAAACCTTGATGGCACTTAAGAGAAAATAGTATTCTTCATGAAATATAGCTATTAAACGGATTATGTCTGAAGAGAGGTCTGTTACTGAACCACATTATCTAAAGTATTTGAAAGCTTGCAATTCTTTGATCGAACGTAATGGATACTCCAAAATGATTCAGGTACTTTTTACATTGTTTTACATTTAAAAAAAAGGCTCCCGAGTCAAGTATAAAATGTCAAGGAGATTTTATATTTACAGTTCAGGCTGCATTGATTTTTATTCATGTAAATAATTTCTCAAGGTAGATGATATTTAAAAACATGCTTAAGAGGTAACATGACACTCTTCCATTAAAGAAACAGCAGACAGTCTGATATAATAGGGTATTTGGTACAGTGTGTTTATTCACGGTATATAATTTAATCCATAAGGGATGTAGATATAAATCAGTTATCATTGCAAGGAAATCTATGGATTTTGAAAATAGATACATTCATTTATTTTCATTTTTGTATTTTAAGTAATGTAATCAAGTTACATACTATACTGTAAAGGGGACAAAGTGGAGACTCTGCAGTATACTATAAAAGGGCACTGTCTGTCATTTGATGTGTTTTTAATTTCCTGGGATAGTGGAATGCCTAAAATCCCCCCCCCCCAAAAAAAAATACCCCTAGAATTAATTGATTTCCACACTGCAGCTATTAGTACTGTGTGTGATGGAACTTTTGGACACCCCCCTTTTTCAACAAGCAATCAGTCACTTGTAGCATGGGTGACAGGTGAATGGAATGCTTGCATTGTCTGTTTAACTCAGTCCCTCACAAAACCTACCACAGAGATAATGACTTTTTCCGCACAGCTCATTTGAGATTTACAGATGCTGTAAATTGGGGCAGTTTGGGACACATGTCCAATTTGTACATTGAAGTCCAGAAATCCAGAGAGGTTGGTCATGCAATTTTGCAGCTGTACAAAACTGTCCAAATAATATGACACATTCCTTTCCAGGTGATTTCTAAATATTTTCTCTAAGGAGAGGGGGGCATCTTGGTCTTGTATGGAAATTTGTAGTTCAGTTTAGCTGAAAACCTTAGGTATATGTTCTTTCATACATGGTTGCAATCTAGTAAGATGGCATGTTTTACATGACATGCGTATGACATGCTATTTTCAGGAAACAAAATGAAATGATAAAATGCAACTTGTATCAAGTTAGTGACATTAAATGCAGCAACAGACTTTCAAAAAGACTTTCCACTATACTCCATCTCAATATTGGCAGTACTGTCTTCAGTGTCTTTTGCTGTCTATTTTTATTTTGTCTCTTTCTGTTTCTCTTCTCTTCCTCTTCTCTGACATAGTGTAGGGGTATTACAAAAACACCTTAAAATGGGTCAAAACCAAATACCCAGACACCATGATAAGCTTATTTGTCCTTTTTCATAAACACAAACACTGAATAAGCAGCTAATATTGCAAAGGAAATCTGTGTGAGGAAAGCTGTTACAATGTATCTCTATGCGGATCAGAGGTTACAATGTATACAATGTATTTTGTTCAAAGATGAGTCATTACAGCTGAATGCTTACTACTTCTGGCTAAAAATAAGAGATGATTTCTGTCCGGCAAGTTCGGAGGAACTTTGTTTGTAAATCAGCATTGTTGAAATCAATTTGGAACCGAACTTTGGGGGTGGCTGTGGTGGGGGGGGGGGGGGGCAGAGTGTACAGCAGTAAGCATGCTTCTATAACTCACCTCGGCCAGCAATCCTCTTCCTCTCAGTGGTGGCGGCAGCAGAGTTTGAATTTGGGTGAGCGGGGACACTTCTAATGCCAGCTGGTCACGCTGGCACTAGAAGTGTCCTCACTCATGATAGCCAGCGGACATATTTTTGTAGCCCCTGTTGGGACCAAATTCAAACGCCATTGCTGCTCCGCCCTAAGGATTGCGGGCTGAGGTGATGAGGTGACTTCTGGCTGATGTCCGTTTTCATGTTTGGGAACCCGAACTTGCAAAGTTTGGTACAAGCCTGAACATTGCGGTTCCATCTCTAGAGATGATTGCACAGATCTATGAGCCAATTTTGACTCAAGGACTCAAGGTTTTTTTTAGAAGCAGGTCTCTCATGTGTGTGGCAATTTGGAAGCTGACATGCATGTTTAAGAGTGCAGATGGTATTATCTGCATGGTATTAATCCCTCTCAAAAATCTTATGACACTGATTGCCAGAGTAGGGCTTTAGAGGAGCAATTTACTAAGCTTTGATTTTTTGATTGGAGGTCCACTTTAATTGGTGTTTGTCCCAGTGCTTTGGGGGGGCATCCCATTTGTTGATCCCAGCCCCTGACTCCAACCGCTCAGTTCCTCGTCAGTGCCTGTATACCCCTGAAGACAATGGATTCCTGGCTGAGAGACACCTCAGTCCCCTCAGTTCACATTACTAAGCCAGAAAATTCCGAGCCTGCCCAGAGTGCTCACCTGGGCCTGACATAATGATTATGCGCAAAGGCGGGGCTTCACACATGCATTGATAGGAAAGACAGAGGAGGGTATTATAAACATTTGTGAAACGCCAGGGAATATGAACCATAATTCCAAACGTGAAGCCGCATAAACACAACAGACATACAACACAACAGGAGGAGGCTCAACGGGAAGTTCAGGAGATAACAGACCAAAACAGACCACACATCACCAGTTCAAGGTACCATCAATGTCAGTCCTCACAGGGCCTTTAGCCTATCTAATTAGTTGTTACAGCCTGGTCATGTTACCATTTTACAGGTCCCTTAACTGGTTTCTAAAGGAATTGAAGAGTCACAAAAAGAAATTCCCTGTAAATCCCAAAGCATTTCTAAAAAGAGGATTGCAGAAATACGGGTGCCATGTCCTGACCCTAACTATGAAGATGCATTAGAATTTGTCACCAGCTAGGAAGACAATGAAAGTCATTTTTTACTTCTAAAAAAAGTAGGAAACTTTTTACACAGAGTTAAAAAGTGCCACTGCCTTTCATTGTCTTAGCTGGTGATGAAGCAACAGTGACATTTTCATGCGTTTTTCACCAACTGAACTTTTTGCTACCAACAACAGTTGCACTGAAGCATTCTTCTGCAAGAGGGAGCAGAATGTCAATAATGAATCAATAAAGAGGCCATCATTAGTAGCTTCATCAGGCCATTCTGTCAATGTTATGCAGAGCTTACTGAGGCCCATTGCTAGTCCCGACATTCTTTAAAACATTGTCTAATGCAAAAATAACGGTTATTTGTGTTCATGGCTTGAAACAAGTGTAGAAGATGTAGCTGGACATTCAACCTCCAGTGGTGTGAATCCACAATCCTCCTCCCCAACAATGTCACTCCAGTCTTCAATCCCCCAAGTCTGACATGACTTTTTTTGTTCCTCCTTCTGAGCACCACATTTGTCTCCTTTGAGTCTTTCTAAGGAATTTATGTGTGTATTGAGACTAGAGATGAGCGAACTTTTGAAAAATTCGATTCGACTGATTCGCCGAATTTTCCGACAAAAATCGTTTCGACCCGAATAAATTCGCGACGAATCGCTATTAAAAACGGCTATTTCTGAGCCTCCTACAGCCTCAATAGGGTTGTAAACCATTCAGCCTTGCTGTAACACGCACAGGATGCGTGCTGGGTTAGTTAAATAATACTTTTAAGAAATATCACATGCAGATCAGAGGCATCGCTAATAGAATCGCAGAGCGGCACAATTGCAGAGAGTTGAAGTGGCATCACTATGAGGGGCAGCAGGAGCCCAAATATACACTGGAGTTGGCTTCAGGAGCCCAAAAATTGGATGAATCACACCCTGGAGTTGGCAGGAGTTGACAGTAGCAGCAGCAGGAGCCCAAATATACACTGGAGTTGGCTTCAGGAGCCCAAAAATTGGATGAATCACACCCTGGAGTTGGCAGAAGTTGGCAGCAGCAGCAGCAGGAGCCCAAATATACACTGGAGTTGGCTTCAGGAGCCCAAAAATTGGATGAATCACACCCTGGAGTTGGCAGGAGTTGACAGCAGCAGCAGCAGGAGCCCAAATATACACTGGAGTTGGCTTCAGGAGCCCAAAAATTGGATGAATCACACCCTGGAGTTGGCAGGAGTTGACAGCAGCAGCAGCAGGAGCCCAAATATACACTGGAGTTGGCTTCAGGAGCCCAAAAATTGGATGAATCACACCCTGGAGTTGGCAGAAGTTGGCAGCAGCAGCAGCAGGAGCCCAAATATACACTGGAGTTGGCTTCAGGAGCCCAAAAATTGGATGAATCACACCCTGGAGTTGGCAGAAGTTGGCAGCAGCAGCAGCAGGAGCCCAAATATACACTGGAGTTGGCTTCAGGAGCCCAAAAATTGGATGAATCACACCCTGGAGTTGGCAGAAGTTGGCAGCAGCAGCAGCAGGAGCCCAAATATACACTGGAGTTGGCTTCAGGAGCCCAAAAATTGGATGAATCACACCCTGGAGTTGGCAGAAGTTGGCAGCAGCAGCAGCAGGAGCCCAAATATACACTGGAGTTGGCTTCAGGAGCCCAAAAATTGGATGAATCACACCCTGGAGTTGGCAGGAGTTGACAGTAGCAGCAGCAGGAGCCCAAATATACACTGGAGTTGGCTTCAGGAGCCCAAAAATTGGATGAATCACACCCTGGAGTTGGCAGAAGTTGGCAGCAGCAGCAGCAGGAGCCCAAATATACACTGGAGTTGGCTTCAGGAGCCCAAAAATTGGATGAATCACACCCTGGAGTTGGCAGGAGTTGACAGCAGCAGCAGCAGGAGCCCAAATATACACTGGAGTTGGCTTCAGGAGCCCAAAAATTGGATGAATCACACCCTGGAGTTGGCAGGAGTTGACAGCAGCAGCAGCAGGAGCCCAAATATACACTGGAGTTGGCTTCAGGAGCCCAAAAATTGGATGAATCACACCCTGGAGTTGGCAGAAGTTGGCAGCAGCAGCAGCAGGAGCCCAAATATACACTGGAGTTGGCTTCAGGAGCCCAAAAATTGGATGAATCACACCCTGGAGTTGGCAGGAGTTGACAGCAGCAGCAGCAGGAGCCCAAATATACACTGGAGTTGGCTTCAGGAGCCCAAAAATTGGATGAATCACACCCTGGAGTTGGCAGAAGTTGGCAGCAGCAGCAGCAGGAGCCCAAATATACACTGGAGTTGGCTTCAGGAGCCCAAAAATTGGATGAATCACACCCTGGAGTTGGCAGAAGTTGGCAGCAGCAGCAGCAGGAGCCCAAATATACACTGGAGTTGGCTTCAGGAGCCCAAAAATTGGATGAATCACACCCTGGAGTTGGCAGAAGTTGGCAGCAGCAGCAGCAGGAGCCCAAATATACACTGGAGTTGGCTTCAGGAGCCCAAAAATTGGATGAATCACACCCTGGAGTTGGCAGGAGTTGACAGTAGCAGCAGCAGGAGCCCAAATATACACTGGAGTTGGCTTCAGGAGCCCAAAAATTGGATGAATCACACCCTGGAGTTGGCAGAAGTTGGCAGCAGCAGCAGCAGGAGCCCAAATATACACTGGAGTTGGCTTCAGGAGCCCAAAAATTGGATGAATCACACCCTGGAGTTGGCAGGAGTTGACAGCAGCAGCAGCAGGAGCCCAAATATACACTGGAGTTGGCTTCAGGAGCCCAAAAATTGGATGAATCACACCCTGGAGTTGGCAGAAGTTGGCAGCAGCAGCAGCAGGAGCCCAAATATACACTGGAGTTGGCTTCAGGAGCCCAAAAATTGGATGAATCACACCCTGGAGTTGGCAGAAGTTGGCAGCAGCAGCAGCAGGAGCCCAAATATACACTGGAGTTGGCTTCAGGAGCCCAAAAATTGGATGAATCACACCCTGGAGTTGGCAGGAGTTGACAGCAGCAGCAGCAGGAGCCCAAATATACACTGGAGTTGGCTTCAGGAGCCCAAAAATTGGATGAATCACACCCTGGAGTTGGCAGAAGTTGGCAGCAGCAGCAGCAGGAGCCCAAATATACACTGGAGTTGGCTTCAGGAGCCCAAAAATTGGATGAATCACACCCTGGAGTTGGCAGAAGTTGGCAGCAGCAGCAGCAGGAGCCCAAATATACACTGGAGTTGGCTTCAGGAGCCCAAAAATTGGATGAATCACACCCTGGAGTTGGCAGAAGTTGGCAGCAGCAGCAGCAGGAGCCCAAATATACACTGGAGTTGGCTTCAGGAGCCCAAAAATTGGATGAATCACACCCTGGAGTTGGCAGGAGTTGACAGTAGCAGCAGCAGGAGCCCAAATATACACTGGAGTTGGCTTCAGGAGCCCAAAAATTGGATGAATCACACCCTGGAGTTGGCAGAAGTTGGCAGCAGCAGCAGCAGGAGCCCAAATATACACTGGAGTTGGCTTCAGGAGCCCAAAAATTGGATGAATCACACCCTGGAGTTGGCAGGAGTTGACAGCAGCAGCAGCAGGAGCCCAAATATACACTGGAGTTGGCTTCAGGAGCCCAAAAATTGGATGAATCACACCCTGGAGATGGCAGGAGTTGACAGCAGCAGCAGCAGGAGCCCAAATATACACTGGAGTTGGCTTCAGGAGCCCAAAAATTGGATGAATCACACCCTGGAGTTGGCAGAAGTTGGCAGCAGCAGCAGCAGGAGCCCAAATATACACTGGAGTTGGCTTCAGGAGCCCAAAAATTGGATGAATCACACCCTGGAGTTGGCAGAAGTTGGCAGCAGCAGCAGCAGGAGCCCAAATATACACTGGAGTTGGCTTCAGGAGCCCAAAAATTGGATGAATCACACCCTGGAGTTGGCAGGAGTTGACAGCAGCAGCAGCAGGAGCCCAAATATACACTGGAGTTGGCTTCAGGAGCCCAAAAATTGGATGAATCACACCCTGGAGTTGGCAGAAGTTGGCAGCAGCAGCAGCAGGAGCCCAAATATACACTGGAGTTGGCTTCAGGAGCCCAAAAATTGGATGAATCACACCCTGGAGTTGGCAGAAGTTGGCAGCAGCAGCAGCAGGAGCCCAAATATACACTGGAGTTGGCTTCAGGAGCCCAAAAATTGGATGAATCACACCCTGGAGTTGGCAGAAGTTGGCAGCAGCAGCAGCAGGAGCCCAAATATACACTGGAGTTGGCTTCAGGAGCCCAAAAATTGGATGAATCACACCCTGGAGTTGGCAGGAGTTGACAGTAGCAGCAGCAGGAGCCCAAATATACACTGGAGTTGGCTTCAGGAGCCCAAAAATTGGATGAATCACACCCTGGAGTTGGCAGAAGTTGGCAGCAGCAGCAGCAGGAGCCCAAATATACACTGGAGTTGGCTTCAGGAGCCCAAAAATTGGATGAATCACACCCTGGAGTTGGCAGGAGTTGACAGCAGCAGCAGCAGGAGCCCAAATATACACTGGAGTTGGCTTCAGGAGCCCAAAAATTGGATGAATCACACCCTGGAGTTGGCAGGAGTTGACAGCAGCAGCAGCAGGAGCCCAAATATACACTGGAGTTGGCTTCAGGAGCCCAAAAATTGGATGAATCACACCCTGGAGTTGGCAGAAGTTGGCAGCAGCAGCAGCAGGAGCCCAAATATACACTGGAGTTGGCTTCAGGAGCCCAAAAATTGGATGAATCACACCCTGGAGTTGGCAGAAGTTGGCAGCAGCAGCAGCAGGAGCCCAAATATACACTGGAGTTGGCTTCAGGAGCCCAAAAATTGGATGAATCACACCCTGGAGTTGGCAGGAGTTGACAGCAGCAGCAGCAGGAGCCCAAATATACACTGGAGTTGGCTTCAGGAGCCCAAAAATTGGATGAATCACACCCTGGAGTTGGCAGAAGTTGGCAGCAGCAGCAGCAGGAGCCCAAATATACACTGGAGTTGGCTTCAGGAGCCCAAAAATTGGATGAATCACACCCTGGAGTTGGCAGAAGTTGGCAGCAGCAGCAGCAGGAGCCCAAATATACACTGGAGTTGGCTTCAGGAGCCCAAAAATTGGATGAATCACACCCTGGAGTTGGCAGAAGTTGGCAGCAGCAGCAGCAGGAGCCCAAATATACACTGGAGTTGGCTTCAGGAGCCCAAAAATTGGATGAATCACACCCTGGAGTTGGCAGGAGTTGACAGTAGCAGCAGCAGGAGCCCAAATATACACTGGAGTTGGCTTCAGGAGCCCAAAAATTGGATGAATCACACCCTGGAGTTGGCAGAAGTTGGCAGCAGCAGCAGCAGGAGCCCAAATATACACTGGAGTTGGCTTCAGGAGCCCAAAAATTGGATGAATCACACCCTGGAGTTGGCAGGAGTTGACAGCAGCAGCAGCAGGAGCCCAAATATACACTGGAGTTGGCTTCAGGAGCCCAAAAATTGGATGAATCACACCCTGGAGTTGGCAGGAGTTGACAGCAGCAGCAGCAGGAGCCCAAATATACACTGGAGTTGGCTTCAGGAGCCCAAAAATTGGATGAATCACACCCTGGAGTTGGCAGAAGTTGGCAGCAGCAGCAGCAGGAGCCCAAATATACACTGGAGTTGGCTTCAGGAGCCCAAAAATTGGATGAATCACACCCTGGAGTTGGCAGAAGTTGGCAGCAGCAGCAGCAGGAGCCCAAATATACACTGGAGTTGGCTTCAGGAGCCCAAAAATTGGATGAATCACACCCTGGAGTTGGCAGGAGTTGACAGCAGCAGCAGCAGGAGCCCAAATATACACTGGAGTTGGCTTCAGGAGCCCAAAAATTGGATGAATCACACCCTGGAGTTGGCAGGAGTTGACAGCAGCAGCAGCAGGAGCCCAAATATACACTGGAGTTGGCTTCAGGAGCCCAAAAATTGGATGAATCACACCCTGGAGTTGGCAGAAGTTGGCAGCAGCAGCAGCAGGAGCCCAAATATACACTGGAGTTGGCTTCAGGAGCCCAAAAATTGGATGAATCACACCCTGGAGTTGGCAGAAGTTGGCAGCAGCAGCAGCAGGAGCCCAAATATACACTGGAGTTGGCTTCAGGAGCCCAAAAATTGGATGAATCACACCCTGGAGTTGGCAGGAGTTGACAGCAGCAGCAGCAGGAGCCCAAATATACACTGGAGTTGGCTTCAGGAGCCCAAAAATTGGATGAATCACACCCTGGAGTTGGCAGAAGTTGGCAGCAGCAGCAGCAGGAGCCCAAATATACACTGGAGTTGGCTTCAGGAGCCCAAAAATTGGATGAATCACACCCTGGAGTTGGCAGAAGTTGGCAGCAGCAGCAGCAGGAGCCCAAATATACACTGGAGTTGGCTTCAGGAGCCCAAAAATTGGATGAATCACACCCTGGAGTTGGCAGAAGTTGGCAGCAGCAGCAGCAGGAGCCCAAATATACACTGGAGTTGGCTTCAGGAGCCCAAAAATTGGATGAATCACACCCTGGAGTTGGCAGGAGTTGACAGTAGCAGCAGCAGGAGCCCAAATATACACTGGAGTTGGCTTCAGGAGCCCAAAAATTGGATGAATCACACCCTGGAGTTGGCAGAAGTTGGCAGCAGCAGCAGCAGGAGCCCAAATATACACTGGAGTTGGCTTCAGGAGCCCAAAAATTGGATGAATCACACCCTGGAGTTGGCAGGAGTTGACAGCAGCAGCAGCAGGAGCCCAAATATACACTGGAGTTGGCTTCAGGAGCCCAAAAATTGGATGAATCACACCCTGGAGTTGGCAGGAGTTGACAGCAGCAGCAGCAGGAGCCCAAATATACACTGGAGTTGGCTTCAGGAGCCCAAAAATTGGATGAATCACACCCTGGAGTTGGCAGAAGTTGGCAGCAGCAGCAGCAGGAGCCCAAATATACACTGGAGTTGGCTTCAGGAGCCCAAAAATTGGATGAATCACACCCTGGAGTTGGCAGAAGTTGGCAGCAGCAGCAGCAGGAGCCCAAATATACACTGGAGTTGGCTTCAGGAGCCCAAAAATTGGATGAATCACACCCTGGAGTTGGCAGGAGTTGACAGCAGCAGCAGCAGGAGCCCAAATATACACTGGAGTTGGCTTCAGGAGCCCAAAAATTGGATGAATCACACCCTGGAGTTGGCAGAAGTTGGCAGCAGCAGCAGCAGGAGCCCAAATATACACTGGAGTTGGCTTCAGGAGCCCAAAAATTGGATGAATCACACCCTGGAGTTGGCAGAAGTTGGCAGCAGCAGCAGCAGGAGCCCAAATATACACTGGAGTTGGCTTCAGGAGCCCAAAAATTGGATGAATCACACCCTGGAGTTGGCAGGAGTTGACAGTAGCAGCAGCAGGAGCCCAAATATACACTGGAGTTGGCTTCAGGAGCCCAAAAATTGGATGAATCACACCCTGGAGTTGGCAGAAGTTGGCAGCAGCAGCAGCAGGAGCCCAAATATACACTGGAGTTGGCTTCAGGAGCCCAAAAATTGGATGAATCACACCCTGGAGTTGGCAGGAGTTGACAGCAGCAGCAGCAGGAGCCCAAATATACACTGGAGTTGGCTTCAGGAGCCCAAAAATTGGATGAATCACACCCTGGAGTTGGCAGAAGTTGGCAGCAGCAGCAGCAGGAGCCCAAATATACACTGGAGTTGGCTTCAGGAGCCCAAAAATTGGATGAATCACACCCTGGAGTTGGCAGAAGTTGGCAGCAGCAGCAGCAGGAGCCCAAATATACACTGGAGTTGGCTTCAGGAGCCCAAAAATTGGATGAATCACACCCTGGAGTTGGCAGAAGTTGGCAGCAGCAGCAGCAGGAGCCCAAATATACACTGGAGTTGGCTTCAGGAGCCCAAAAATTGGATGAATCACACCCTGGAGTTGGCAGGAGTTGACAGTAGCAGCAGCAGGAGCCCAAATATACACTGGCGTTGGCTTCAGGAGCCCAAAAATTGGATGAATCACACCCTGGAGTTGGCAGAAGTTGGCAGCAGCAGCAGCAGGAGCCCAAATATACACTGGAGTTGGCTTCAGGAGCCCAAAAATTGGATGAATCACACCCTGGAGTTGGCAGGAGTTGACAGCAGCAGCAGCAGGAGCCCAAATATACACTGGAGTTGGCTTCAGGAGCCCAAAAATTGGATGAATCACACCCTGGAGTTGGCAGGAGTTGACAGCAGCAGCAGCAGGAGCCCAAATATACACTGGAGTTGGCTTCAGGAGCCCAAAAATTGGATGAATCACACCCTGGAGTTGGCAGAAGTTGGCAGCAGCAGCAGCAGGAGCCCAAATATACACTGGAGTTGGCTTCAGGAGCCCAAAAATTGGATGAATCACACCCTGGAGTTGGCAGAAGTTGGCAGCAGCAGCAGCAGGAGCCCAAATATACACTGGAGTTGGCTTCAGGAGCCCAAAAATTGGATGAATCACACCCTGGAGTTGGCAGAAGTTGGCAGCAGCAGCAGCAGGAGCCCAAATATACACTGGAGTTGGCTTCAGGAGCCCAAAAATTGGATGAATCACACCCTGGAGTTGGCAGGAGTTGACAGCAGCAGCAGCAGGAGCCCAAATATACACTGGAGTTGGCTTCAGGAGCCCAAAAATTGGATGAATCACACCCTGGAGTTGGCAGAAGTTGGCAGCAGCAGCAGCAGGAGCCCAAATATACACTGGAGTTGGCTTCAGGAGCCCAAAAATTGGATGAATCACACCCTGGAGTTGGCAGGAGTTGACAGCAGCAGCAGCAGGAGCCCAAATATACACTGGAGTTGGCTTCAGGAGCCCAAAAATTGGATGAATCACACCCTGGAGTTGGCAGGAGTTGACAGCAGCAGCAGCAGGAGCCCAAATATACACTGGAGTTGGCTTCAGGAGCCCAAAAATTGGATGAATCACACCCTGGAGTTGGCAGAAGTTGGCAGCAGCAGCAGCAGGAGCCCAAATATACACTGGAGTTGGCTTCAGGAGCCCAAAAATTGGATGAATCACACCCTGGAGTTGGCAGAAGTTGGCAGCAGCAGCAGCAGGAGCCCAAATATACACTGGAGTTGGCTTCAGGAGCCCAAAAATTGGATGAATCACACCCTGGAGTTGGCAGAAGTTGGCAGCAGCAGCAGCAGGAGCCCAAATATACACTGGAGTTGGCTTCAGGAGCCCAAAAATTGGATGAATCACAGCCTGGAGTTGGCAGGAGTTGACAGTAGCAGCAGCAGGAGCCCAAATATACACTGGAGTTGGCTTCAGGAGCCCAAAAATTGGATGAATCACAGCCTGGAGTTGGCAGGAGTTGACAGTAGCAGCAGCAGGAGCCCAAATATACACTGGAGTTGGCTTCAGGAGCCCAAAAATTGGATGAATCACACCCTGGAGTTGGCAGGAGTTGACAGTAGCAGCAGCAGGAGCCCAAAAAATGGCCTAAAGACATAAATATGTTTTGCACCATTTGGAAAGTGTAAAACGTGGCACCATGCTGAATCTAGTCGCATGCATCAGGCATTGGTGGGTGGAAATCCTGGCTGATCCATCCCTGATTCATTTTGACAAAGGTGAGTCTCTCCACATTTTTAGTTGACAGACGAGTTCTCCTCGCCGTAACTATGGCCCCCGCCGCACTAAACACCCGCTCAGATGGCACGCTACTTGCCGGGCAGGACAGCTTTTCCAGGGCAAACTCTGCTAGTTGCGGCCACAAATCAAGTTTGGCTGCCCAGAAGTCCAGCGGATCCTCAAGGTGTGTTGGCATGGTCATGTCAAAGTATGACATGACCTGCTGGTTCAGGTCCTGCTCCAGGTCTTCCTGCTGCTCATGAGTAGCCTCACTATGCGGGTGTAGAAAGCTACTCATTAGCGACTGAAGACTGAGGCTGCTGCTGCTGATGGAGCTTCTGCTGCTGCTGCTGCCAACCCCCCCAGCGGCCATGGCAGTGGAAGGTGAGCGCAGAGGTCCCCTCGAGTCAGACCTGCGAGAGTATGGACCATGGCGCAGATAGGCATCGGCCAACTGCCTACGTAGAATGTCTTTGTAGTAGTTGAGTTTGTCCTCCCTCTCGGTGGGTTTAAAAAATGCCCCCATTTTGTGCCGGAAGCGAGGGTCCAATAAGGTGGACAGCCAGAAGTCATCCCGCCGACAGATGGAAACAATTCTGGGGTCACTACGCAAGCACGTGAGCATGCTTCGTGCCATTTGCGCAAGTGACTCGGATGGACTACCTGTCTCCATCTCCACTGCATACTGCCACGGTGTGCCCGGGTCCTCTGTCTCTCCTTCCTCAAAAACCTCTAGCTCCTCTGGCTGCTCCTGCTCCTCCTCTCCTGTCCGCTGACTAGATAAACCAGCCATTTCGCCAAGCCTAAACTGTGTTTCGCTGGGCAACTCCTCCTCCTCCTCTTCCTCCTCCTCCTCCTCCAGTTCAGCTCCAAGGGGGTTCATGTGGCCGTAAGATGTAAACGCCATGTCTCCAGTGCCCTGACCAGCCATGGTTTCCAACATGTGCTGCAGTACATGAAGCAGTGGAATCACGTCGTTCATCCCGTAATCCTGCCGACTGACAAATAAAGTGGCTTCCTCAAAGGGCCTGAGCAAACGGCAGGTGTCACGTATGAGCTGCCACTGGTTGACATTGAAGTTACACAGGGGAGTCCCCCTATCTGCTTGGATCATCAGGAAATCCGTGATGGCTTTTCTCTGTTCATATAATCGGTCCAACATGTGAAGGGTGGAATTCCAACGGGTGGAAACATCGCAAATCAGACTATGTTGGGGGATACCATTCTGACGCTGTAGCTCAAGAAGGGTGTGTTTGGCAGTGTAGGAGTGGCTGAAGTGCATGCAAAGTTTCCGTGAAGTTGTTAGGATGTCCTGCAGATGGGGGGAACACTTCAGAAACCGCTTGACAACCAGATTGAAGACGTGAGCCATGCAGGGGGCATGGGTCAGGCTTCCTTGGCGCAGCGCAGACAAAATGTTCTTCCCATTGTCGGTAACCATGATTCCCATTTTAAGTTTTCTCGGAGTAAGCCATGTTTGGATTTCCTGATGAATACATTTAAGCAGTTCCTCCCCTGTGTGACTCCGTTCGCCAAGACAAACCATGTGAAGCACTGCGTGACACCTCCATGCCCTGCACACATGGTAGACTGGAGGGGCACTGAGACTTGAGCCTACAGTGGAGGGTGAGGAGATGGCGGAGGATGAGGAGGCCGAGTCGCACGGTGTCACAGGCCCAATGGGCAGAGAGCGCGGAGGCCGAAGCGGCGTGACCTGTCCAAGTTGCTGCTGCAAAGGGACCACATTCACCCAGTGGGCCGTAAACGACATGTACTGCCCCTGACCGTAGTTACAGCTCCAGATGTCGGCGCTGCCATGTATTTTGCTACACACCGACAGGCTCAAGGACTGGCCCACCTTCTGTTCAACAAAAGTGTGCAGCGCTGGTACTGCCTTCTTGGCAAAGAAATGACGGCTTGGGACTCTCCACCTCGGCTCGGCACAAGCCATCAGTTCTCTGAAAGGTGCAGATTCCACCACCTGAAAAGGGAGCGACTGCAGCACCAGCAACTTG
The DNA here is from genome assembly GCA_027917425.1 of Gastrophryne carolinensis. Classification (NCBI taxonomy): domain Eukaryota; kingdom Metazoa; phylum Chordata; class Amphibia; order Anura; family Microhylidae; genus Gastrophryne; species Gastrophryne carolinensis. Next base: position 358,022,372 of record CM051235.1, on the reverse strand, counting down.
GACAGGAGCACATTCAGCTTCTGCGCCGTAGGATGAGTGGGCGCATACTGCTGTCTCTTGGACATGGCTTCGCTGATGGATTGCTGGCGGGATGCATGACTTGGAGGAGGAGGAGCAGGAGCGACAGAGGATGGGTATGACGCACAGCTGCCTTCGGCTGAGGTGCTGGAGCCTTGGCTGGCAGAAATTGGGAGCTCACTTGGTGAGGAAGCAGACTGGACCACCCCTTGGGAGCCTCGGTTCTCCCAGGTCGTTTTATGGTGACGCATCATATGTTGACGCAGGGCCGTGGTGCCAACATTTGGACCCTGGCCACGCTTCACCTTTTGCCTACATATCTTGCATGTGGCCATGTTACCCTCCTGCGGATGCCTCAGGAAAAACTGCCACACTGCCGAGTAGCTACTTTTCCCACCCCCTGGCCTCACTGATTCACTGCTGCTGTTGCCAACTCCAGGAACCCCTGCTCCACTACCTCCCGATAAGGTAGACTGCCGCACAGCAGGTGCTCTACCCCGGCCCCGGCCCCGGCCGGCTCCAGCCTTTGGAATTGTGCCCCCATGCTGACTGCTACCACTTTGCTGCCTCAGCTGCTGACTCCGGGGCAACCTGCACCCCTCTTCTCCTGATGATGACGATGAAGCCCCTTCATCACCCGGCTCCCAAGTGCGATCGGCTTCATCGTCATCATCATCATCATCACCGGGTTGTGGCTGTACGTCACTGATGTTCGTGGATTCGTCAACAGTGTCTGGCGCAGGAGCTGGAACGCTCGCAGCACCCACGACACTGTCCACATCACTATTTGTCTGCCTAGCTAAAGAAGCCACCTCCATTTCTTGGCTGGGCAGTAGCTGCTGACTGTCCTCTATCTGATGGTCCTCCTCACTAAAGAGTGGAGCTGAACCCAAAGCATAGGATACGTCGCTGGGGGAGGGAACGGCGTAGGCCAGAGGCAATGGGAGGACAGGGACTGCTCTCGGGGCATGCCAACTCAGGGTTGTGTCAGAGGAACCTACCGACCCTAGACTGGGGGTCTCAGACGTAAGTTGTGATGATGTTGTTGATGAGCGCGTCAACCAATCTACCACGGCAGATGCGTTACTGGTGGAGACCCGACCGCTAGCAGATACTGGCAGATTAGGTCTCTCAGCGTGACTCCTGCTGCTACTGGCCCCCAGTCTGATGCGAGCTCTTCCTGCGGAATCTTGGCCTCTGCCACTCCTCTTTTCACTTCCAGGCACTTGTCTGCCCGACATAGTCTAACTGGCGTGGTAGTAGGTGATATTTAAAAAAACCCCGGGCAGCGGTGGGTCTATATGAAACAGAATATAATGCACACCAAAAGTGAGCAGTAACACTCAGCCTCCAACAGGCCTGCTTAGTGTAAATAAGAGAGCTGCTTAGTGTAAATAAAGAGGGGTATGCTATGTTACAGAATGGGATGCCTCAACAGAAGTGCACCTGGCAGGCAGCAGTAAGCCTATGCCCAGCAAAAGTGTCTTATAATATAAATATGATAAGAGCAAATGCTTATATGGTCTTAAACAGAGGCTGCTTTAGTCACAGAATGGGATGCCCCGGGCAGGAATCGAGCTGCCAGGGTACAGTAGTGCTTTGGCCAGCAAAAGTGTCTTTATCAGGCCTAATTTCAAATATGATAAGAGCAAATGCTTATATGGTCTTAAACAGAGGCTGCTTTAGTCACAGAATGGGATGCCCCGGGCAGGAATCGAGCTGCCAGGGTACAGTAGTGCTTTGGCCAGCAAAAGTGTCTTTATCAGGCCTAATTTCAAATATGATTAGAGCAAATGCTTATATGGTCTTAAACAGAGGCTGCTTTAGTCACAGAATGGGATGCCCCGGGCAGGAATCGAGCTGCCAGGGTACAGTAGTGCTTTGGCCAGCAAAAGTGTCTTTATCAGGCCTAATTTCAAATATGATTAGAGCAAATGCTTATATGGTCTTAAACAGAGGCTGCTTTAGTCACAGAATGGGATGCCCCGGGCAGGAATCGAGCTGCCAGGGTACAGTAGTGCTTTGGCCAGCAAAAGTGTCTTTATCAGGCCTAATTTCAAATATGATTAGAGCAAATGCTTATATGGTCTTAAACAGAGGCTGCTTTAGTCACAGAATGGGATGCCCCGGGCAGGAATCGAGCTGCCAGGGTACAGTAGTGCTTTGGCCAGCAAAAGTGTCTTTATCAGGCCTAATTTCAAATATGATTAGAGCAAATGCTTATATGGTCTTAAACAGAGGCTGCTTTAGTCACAGAATGGGATGCCCCGGGCAGGAATCGAGCTGGCAGGGTACAGTAGTGCTTTGGCCAGCAAAAGTGTCTTTATCAGGCCTAATTTCAAATATGATTAGAGCAAATGCTTATATGGTCTTAAACAGAGGCTGCTTTAGTCACAGAATGGGATGCCCCGGGCAGGAATCGAGCTGCCAGGGTACAGTAGTGCTTTGGCCAGCAAAAGTGTCTTTATCAGGCCTAATTTCAAATATGATTAGAGCAAATGCTTATATGGTCTTAAACAGAGGCTGCTTTAGTCACAGAATGGGATGCCCCGGGCAGGAATCGAGCTGCCAGGGTACAGTAGTGCTTTGGCCAGCAAAAGTGTCTTTATCAGGCCTAATTTCAAATATGATTAGAGCAAATGCTTATATGGTCTTAAACAGAGGCTGCTTTAGTCACAGAATGGGATGCCCCGGGCAGGAATCGAGCTGGCAGGGTACAGTAGTGCTTTGGCCAGCAAAAGTGTCTTTATCAGGCCTAATTTCAAATATGATTAGAGCAAATGCTTATATGGTCTTAAACAGAGGCTGCTTTAGTCACAGAATGGGATGCCCCGGGCAGGAATCGAGCTGCCAGGGTACAGTAGTGCTTTGGCCAGCAAAAGTGTCTTTATCAGGCCTAATTTCAAATATGATTAGAGCAAATGCTTATATGGTCTTAAACAGAGGCTGCTTTAGTCACAGAATGGGATGCCCCGGGCAGGAATCGAGCTGCCAGGGTACAGTAGTGCTTTGGCCAGCAAAAGTGTCTTTATCAGGCCTAATTTCAAATATGATTAGAGCAAATGCTTATATGGTCTTAAACAGAGGCTGCTTTAGTCACAGAATGGGATGCCCCGGGCAGGAATCGAGCTGCCAGGGTACAGTAGTGCTTTGGCCAGCAAAAGTGTCTTTATCAGGCCTAATTTCAAATATGATTAGAGCAAATGCTTATATGGTCTTAAACAGAGGCTGCTTTAGTCACAGAATGGGATGCCCCGGGCAGGAATCGAGCTGCCAGGGTACAGTAGTGCTTTGGCCAGCAAAAGTGTCTTTATCAGGCCTAATTTCAAATATGATTAGAGCAAATGCTTATATGGTCTTAAACAGAGGCTGCTTTAGTCACAGAATGGGATGCCCCGGGCAGGAATCGAGCTGCCAGGGTACAGTAGTGCTTTGGCCAGCAAAAGTGTCTTTATCAGGCCTAATTTCAAATATGATTAGAGCAAATGCTTATATGGTCTTAAACAGAGGCTGCTTTAGTCACAGAATGGGATGCCCCGGGCAGGAATCGAGCTGCCAGGGTACAGTAGTGCTTTGGCCAGCAAAAGTGTCTTTATCAGGCCTAATTTCAAATATGATTAGAGCAAATGCTTATATGGTCTTAAACAGAGGCTGCTTTAGTCACAGAATGGGATGCCCCGGGCAGGAATCGAGCTGCCAGGGTACAGTAGTGCTTTGGCCAGCAAAAGTGTCTTTATCAGGCCTAATTTCAAATATGATTAGAGCAAATGCTTATATGGTCTTAAACAGAGGCTGCTTTAGTCACAGAATGGGATGCCCCGGGCAGGAATCGAGCTGCCAGGGTACAGTAGTGCTTTGGCCAGCAAAAGTGTCTTTATCAGGCCTAATTTCAAATATGATTAGAGCAAATGCTTATATGGTCTTAAACAGAGGCTGCTTTAGTCACAGAATGGGATGCCCCGGGCAGGAATCGAGCTGCCAGGGTACAGTAGTGCTTTGGCCAGCAAAAGTGTCTTTATCAGGCCTAATTTCAAATATGATTAGAGCAAATGCTTATATGGTCTTAAACAGAGGCTGCTTTAGTCACAGAATGGGATGCCCCGGGCAGGAATCGAGCTGCCAGGGTACAGTAGTGCTTTGGCCAGCAAAAGTGTCTTTATCAGGCCTAATTTCAAATATGATTAGAGCAAATGCTTATATGGTCTTAAACAGAGGCTGCTTTAGTCACAGAATGGGATGCCCCGGGCAGGAATCGAGCTGCCAGGGTACAGTAGTGCTTTGGCCAGCAAAAGTGTCTTTATCAGGCCTAATTTCAAATATGATTAGAGCAAATGCTTATATGGTCTTAAACAGAGGCTGCTTTAGTCACAGAATGGGATGCCCCGGGCAGGAATCGAGCTGCCAGGGTACAGTAGTGCTTTGGCCAGCAAAAGTGTCTTTATCAGGCCTAATTTCAAATATGATTAGAGCAAATGCTTATATGGTCTTAAACAGAGGCTGCTTTAGTCACAGAATGGGATGCCCCGGGCAGGAATCGAGCTGCCAGGGTACAGTAGTGCTTTGGCCAGCAAAAGTGTCTTTATCAGGCCTAATTTCAAATATGATTAGAGCAAATGCTTATATGGTCTTAAACAGAGGCTGCTTTAGTCACAGAATGGGATGCCCCGGGCAGGAATCGAGCTGCCAGGGTACAGTAGTGCTTTGGCCAGCAAAAGTGTCTTTATCAGGCCTAATTTCAAATATGATTAGAGCAAATGCTTATATGGTCTTAAACAGAGGCTGCTTTAGTCACAGAATGGGATGCCCCGGGCAGGAATCGAGCTGCCAGGGTACAGTAGTGCTTTGGCCAGCAAAAGTGTCTTTATCAGGCCTAATTTCAAATATGATTAGAGCAAATGCTTATATGGTCTTAAACAGAGGCTGCTTTAGTCACAGAATGGGATGCCCCGGGCAGGAATCGAGCTGCCAGGGTACAGTAGTGCTTTGGCCAGCAAAAGTGTCTTTATCAGGCCTAATTTCAAATATGATTAGAGCAAATGCTTATATGGTCTTAAACAGAGGCTGCTTTAGTCACAGAATGGGATGCCCCGGGCAGGAATCGAGCTGCCAGGGTACAGTAGTGCTTTGGCCAGCAAAAGTGTCTTTATCAGGCCTAATTTCAAATATGATTAGAGCAAATGCTTATATGGTCTTAAACAGAGGCTGCTTTAGTCACAGAATGGGATGCCCCGGGCAGGAATCGAGCTGCCAGGGTACAGTAGTGCTTTGGCCAGCAAAAGTGTCTTTATCAGGCCTAATTTCAAATATGATTAGAGCAAATGCTTATATGGTCTTAAACAGAGGCTGCTTTAGTCACAGAATGGGATGCCCCGGGCAGGAATCGAGCTGCCAGGGTACAGTAGTGCTTTGGCCAGCAAAAGTGTCTTTATCAGGCCTAATTTCAAATATGATTAGAGCAAATGCTTATATGGTCTTAAACAGAGGCTGCTTTAGTCACAGAATGGGATGCCCCGGGCAGGAATCGAGCTGCCAGGGTACAGTAGTGCTTTGGCCAGCAAAAGTGTCTTTATCAGGCCTAATTTCAAATATGATTAGAGCAAATGCTTATATGGTCTTAAACAGAGGCTGCTTTAGTCACAGAATGGGATGCCCCGGGCAGGAATCGAGCTGCCAGGGTACAGTAGTGCTTTGGCCAGCAAAAGTGTCTTTATCAGGCCTAATTTCAAATATGATTAGAGCAAATGCTTATATGGTCTTAAACAGAGGCTGCTTTAGTCACAGAATGGGATGCCCCGGGCAGGAATCGAGCTGCCAGGGTACAGTAGTGCTTTGGCCAGCAAAAGTGTCTTTATCAGGCCTAATTTCAAATATGATTAGAGCAAATGCTTATATGGTCTTAAACAGAGGCTGCTTTAGTCACAGAATGGGATGCCTCACAGCAGACTTAAGATCAGTTCAGTATATATGCACAGTTAGTTACTATAAGCAGCCTGAAAACGCTAACAAAGGCTGGATGAAAAAAAAAAAATCTCCCTGTCAGCCAGCTCCGTTTTTCCTACCTTTCCCTGGCTTTCTGTCTGTCTCCTGTCTGTCTCCTGCCTGTCTCCAGCCTGTCCCTGTCTGTCCCTGTCTGTCCCTGCCTAACTGTCTGTCCCTCAGCTACACAGCGTTCTGTCTCTCACGAATGCAATAGAGAAATGAGGAAAAGCAAGATGGCCGCCGTTAAATACCGCTGTGTGACGTCACCGGGCTTGCTGGCTGCTGATAGGCTGCATGTGACTGCCCCAGCTTGCACTGGCGCGGGATACATGTCCAGACATGTCCCGCCCGCCATCTTAGAATGCCTGTAATGTAAATGAATGGATGTTAAAGGAAAACTTCGAGTGATCGAATCGCGGGGAAATTCGGATTCGATCCGAATCGAATTTTTCCTGAAATTCGGATCGAATCCGGGTTCGTCCGGATCGATTCGCTCATCCCTAATTGAGACCTAAAACTAAACAGTCAAAACTTTTTAAAGCTTCTGCAATGTTTTTGGGAGGCTGAGTTTAAAGAGACTTTCTGGCCCAATGCACAATCAAATCCTCTAATCTATTACAAAAATCCCCCGAACTTGTAATGAAGCAGTTCTATAAGTAAAGTGCAGAATTCTTCCAAGGAGGTAGAGATACTTTAAAAATGTTTAACATTTGTTCAACTAATAGCAATATATGGTGCATTCAAATACATTTTAATGTGCCCCAACACAGTAGTTGGAATAATTTAATTTTGCTTAATAATATTTATTTGTAAACATTCTGGACGGACATCACTATAGGATCAACCAATCACAGGTGCAGAGGACATCCTACAAATATTGAGAAGTTGGGTCTCCGCAAACCTTTTTGCAGAGGCGCACACAAGCTAATTGAACTACCCCCATATGTTAAAACAGACAAAACCGGTTTCTTATATTAATCTCTCTGATATATCTGTTGATGATGTGCAACTTAGTAGCCAGCGAAAATGTGTGTTCATACATTATATGCCTAAAAAGTATAACCCACTTGAATATGTTCAAGAACTAAAAATATAACACTGTTGCTTGCAGCTCTCAGTATTGTCATGAGTACTGAAAACATCCACTTACCACCTCAGAGTCTCTAAGTTCATTCTGACAGCCGCTGAGTTCAGGAAGAAAGTTCTATCCTGGGAACTAAAGTAATAAAAAAAACATGAGCAGAAGGGTCTGAAACCTTATTTCTTTTTTTTTTGGATGGATCAATTCTTCTCTACATGGTAGTGAGAATACAGAGAAGGCTTTTTCCCAGAATCCTTAGTTACTTGTCCCAGTGAGAATCTGACAGCAAGAAAAGTAACCAAATGTATTTTACAAGCACCCAACAGAATACGACACACATTAGTGTAATACACATTAAGTTACGGTACACATGGTGTGAGAGAGTACTTGACAATATAAACATATACAAATAATTGTGTATGTAAATTTTATGAGCAGGCCTAAAGGACATCTGGTGAGACTGATTTATCAAGCATTAATACTACTCAGCACCATTTTTTTGCCTCAGCGGCACTCTGTACCTGATTTAACAAACAAAAAGTAAGCATCGTGATGCACCTGCCAGCCTGCTTCTAATTTATCACTAGCATCATATAGGTTGCATAGACCAATTATTGAACGGAAGCTTGAGCATGTGCTGTGGGACCACCAGCAAAGCAAGTATACCTGGCAAATGAGGGGATCCTCAAAGCAGGGGCATTCCAAATCAGGATACACCTTGCAAAAGGTCACAGCAATACATGGTAATACAGGTACTCAGCACAAGTGCACCAGAGATGGGAGTCTACATTACACACACCTGTCAGATAGCTTCCATCCAAGAACGGCGGTGTACCCAAGCTGCTCTCCAAGCTGCTGCAATGCTAATAGGCAGTCTGTGCGGCACCTTTGCCCCCCGGGCAGGGGAATCTATATACGCAATACATAGTGAAGGAGGGAGAGAGCACCACATGCAGGGGGAGTCTGTAGAATTCCAGGAACAGCCAAGAGAAACTCTGCAGTGATTAGCTATTTAAAGAAAAACAACTAGAAAAAGGCTGCTCACTGAGCAGGCATTACATGGGATAGAAACAGAGGGTGGGGTAATGGGTCAAGATGAGTAGATAAGTAGCTGGGTAAATGTAGATAGAGAGAGTAGAAAGGGTGCACAGATAAGGTAGGCCATACCTGTGTCTGTGCACCCTAGGAAAATTGCCAAGTTGGGTAACGATACAAAAGTGTCAGTCTCAGAAATGCTCTAGAGGATACTGCTATCCCTAACAGCCCGGAGGACAGGTCAGCTAGTGAGTGGGTGGTTGGGACTGCAGGGCAAGTCGGACTAGATAGTTTGTGGTAATAGAGGATTTTATTATCAGGTAGACTGAATAATTTGTCACCAAGGACACCTCAACCGAATGGTTTGCTGTCTCCCTGGTGCCAGGTTTTGGCATGTGGTGGAAAAGGTGGATAAATTACTGTAAGGGTCTGGGAATGACCCAGCTGTGGTGGTCCATGTGGGGTCCAATGACAGAATTGATGGGAGATGGAGGATCCTTAAGAATACATTTAAGGAATTAGACACCAAGTTGAAGAGGAGGGCCTCTGAGGTTGTATTCTCTGGAATACTGCCTGAGCCATGAGCTACACATAAATGAAAGCCGGCACTTAGATAGATAAATGTATGGCTCACGTCCTGGTGCAGGGCACAAGGATTTGGGTTCTTAGAGCACTGGGCTGACTTTTCATTGGGGTACAAACTGCATTGTACAAATAATTTGCACTTGAATGGAAGGGGGGCTGTTGTGCTGGGTGGGGGTATTTAAACTAGATATGAGGGGGGGGGGGGCATGAGTGAAAACTAAGGAGGAAGACAGGTTACTTAGGGGACAGCATATGATGGTGGGTGGAGAATTAGAAGGGGGGAGGACTGCTATGATGGATAAGGAGATCCATGTGTTGCAAACCAGCAGTGAAAAATTAGGTGGATGCATTTCAGCAGAAGCTAATACTAAAGCTCAATGTGTCAAACTACATAGGGCAAAAACACAGAATTTTAGGATGGCAAACTTCCCCAGGCTCAGAGCTGCAATCCAGAATATAGACTGGGAACATTTGTTGAGGACTAAGGATACAGATGCCAAATGGAAGTGCTTTAAATCAATTGCGAGTACCAATGTTGCAAAATTAATTCCTATGGGTAACAAAAATAAGCAGCTAAAATTAACCCTCTCATGGCTGATACCTGCAGTTAAAGGGGCAATAAGGAACAAGAAAAGGGCATTTAAACATTACAAGGCTGAGCTCTCAGCTGTAACCCTTGAAAAGTATAAATTAGTAAATAAAGCAAGTAAGAAAGAAATAAGGTTGTCTAAAGCACAAAATGAAATGTGGCCAAAGAAAGCAAAACAAACCCTAAACATTTCTTTAAATATAGAAATTTAAAGAAAATCGGAACAGGTAGATGCCCTAATTAATGATAATGGGGAAATGGTCATTGGGGATAAAGAGAAGGCGGAGATGTAAAATTGATTTTGTAGCTCTGTGTATACAAGAGAGGAGCAAGGAGCCAACACAGGAGATGCCACTGATAGCAATAACCCAAGTATAATACTCAAGAAGCTAAACCTGGATATCATCCAAGAAAAACAAACTAATTTAAATGTAAATAAGACTGCAGGACCAGGTGGACTTCACCCAATAGTTCCTAAAGAAGTTAGTTAGGTTATCTCATCACTCCTGTTTGAAGAATCACTAACAACTTGTATAGTGCCAAGAGATTGGCGCAAGGCAGATGTGGTGCCCATTTATAAAAAGGGCTCTAGGTTTTCTCCAGGGAAATTACTGACCTGTAAGTTTAACATCTATTGTGGGAAAATTGCTTCAGGGGTTATTAAGTGACAACCAGAATGGTTTTACTAAGGGCAGAAGCTGCCAAGCTAACCTGATTGGCTTCTATGAGGAGGTGAGTAGAAGTCTGGACAGAGGGGTGGCTGTAGATTTTTTTCTGGATTTTGCAAAAGCATTTGACACTGTCCTTCAAAGATGCTTATTTGGGAAATTGAAATCTTCAGGATTAAAAAATACAGTTTGTAACTGGATTGAAAACTGTCTGAAGTTGTGGTTAATGATACCTAGTCTGGTTACCAGTCCTGAGCGTTGTACCCTAGGGTTCAGTGCTGGGCCCACTATTATTCAACTTGTTTATCAATGACATAGAATATGGAATTAATGATGACACAAAGATAAGTAGCACAATGCAAGCTATTGACGATGTTCACAAGCTTCAAGCTCACCTGGACACTTTGTCTGGGTATACATTTGGCAAATGAAGCTCAATGCGGAGAAATGTAAAGTCATGCACTTGGCGTCTAATAACCCAAAGGCCACATATGTCCTTGGGGGAGTAAAAATGGGAACAATTGTTGAGAAGGATCTGGGGTACTGGTAGATCACAGGCTAAATAACAGCATAAAATTCAAGCAGCTGCTTCTATGGCCACAAGATATGCATTAAAAGAGTCCCTGGCCCCAGCCGCAGATATTTGTCTGAGCTTTGTCAGGCCAGAGGGAATGGGCTTGTTTTGGGAGTGGTATGAGCTGCTGAAGCACAGTCCTGCCTGGAAGGGATTAACTCCCATCCAGGTCTCCAGACAGCAGCTTGTGAAAAATATCACCGTTCCCACTTCAGATTTGACTGTCTGGCTAAAGTGATATGGTGATGTTCTCACTCCCCTGAAAAAGGTACCAAGGGTCACTTCAGTTCCCCCTTGACTCACTTCTGAGATGTTCGTTGTGCCAGGGTTTGGGGCATTGGGTTAAGGACTGTAATACTTAAATCCTTAAAGTCAGTGTTCTGTGGCCTGGCACAACCTGGACAAAGAAGTGGTGCAGGAAATGCTGCGGCTGGATGAGAAGGAACGTTCACATGCCCCCTGACCTGTGGTCACTGCCCCCACTCGTCTGGGGGTTCCTGAGGTCCTGTGCATTCTGCAGGTGGCCCTAAAGGGAATCCCCAGACTGTCCCCAAGTCAGTAATCTTTAAATTAAGACCTAGCAATGTAATAGCTGAGGCAGCTCGAGGGGCTGTCACTGCATGTACCAAGGGAGTCTCAGTAAAAGTGGCCCCTGCAGGAATCCCCGTTATAAGATCTCATAGGACAGGGCTGGGTGATCCTGATCGTGCATCCCCTTCTGAGCTGGATGGGAGTTCAGACCACAAGGCAGAGTGGTCTGGGCTCTCATCTGATGATCAGGATTAACTGGCTTTCAGGATAGCCACAAAGAAAAAAAAGAAATGAAAAAGATAGTGGAGTGCCAGAGCCAGGGGAGAGCAGTGGGGTGCAGATCTCCAACCGGTTTGAGGTGCTCTCTGAGGACTCCTTGATAGAAATTTCTTTGTTTGATTCCAAGGCCTCAGATATGGAGGAGAAAGGACCTCCTCCAATAAGTGTGTAGGTTCAGATTGTGAGGCTGGAGAAAAGGCTAAGAGACATTCATCCTAATTGCAGTTCCCCCTCCGATAAATGTGGCACTGGCAACCATGTTGCCTGCATTAAATTTGCGAGCGCTCGTTTTATGGCTTTATTTTTTCTCAACCAGTTTGATGCTGACATTTTGTTTTTGCACATTACAAAGAACAAGCCGTTCCTTTTTACAGCCCGGTAGAAAAACAAGATTCAACCAGCTCACCAACACCTTGAGAACCACGGAATGGGGAATTCTCTGGCAAAGTTCCCTTGCGAACAAGTGACAGTGAAGTATCTAGCTTCCTCTTAGCTTAAAACATAGCTTTTAATCCACACACTTTAAAAATGCAAATATCCATGGGAGGAATGCAAATATCCATGTGAGGAATCACACATCAATAACACCCAGCATCGTATTCTCGGACCTGATCTAAGTAATGTGTGATTCCTCACATTGATATTTGCATTTTTAAAGCATGTGGATTAAAAGTTATGTTTTAAGCTAAGAGGAAGCTGGATACTTCACTGTGACCAGTAGTCTTTGAAGGTGACTCTAACACTGTGGACAGGCCCATGGACAGGAAAGGTTTCAAAAGCAAGCTGGGCTATGATAGTCTCTTTTTGAATAGTATGGGTAAAGAGGCTGGTGTGGATGATGTGCACATTAAGCACTCCCCGGACCTCATGGGCTTCACTTTTCAGTGAGCTAGCAGTCAGAGACAGGTTTTTTTTTTTTTAAAGGAGGGCTTGGCTCTTAGACTGTAGGCAGTTAAGTTCTCCGATCACCTTTTACTATGAACTTAAATGCCTCTGATACACCCCCAAGGGGAAGGGGCATTTGGGGGATGAATTCATCTCTACCTGAGGAGGAGAGGGTATGACAATCCTTTGAGGATTTTTTTCAGGCACAGGTATCCATTAAGGATTTTTGCAGCAGAATGCTGGAATTGCTAGACTTTTCAGAGGCCTAGGAAAATGGAAACAGCTTGATAAGTACATAGCCTACCAGCTTGTGGAGGAAGCTGAACCTCCTTGTCGCAAATGGTGGAGATCAGGTGGCAAGTTCGGAAGTCAAGCTTCTCCTCAGGAAGTGTCAGTATGGCTGTCATGGTTCCCTGGTTCTGGAGAGGGATTATGGCAAATACCACTCACCCGATGCCTACCAGAATTGCAGACAGGCTGTAGCACTCAGGACTGGAGTGAAGGATAGCACAGGTTCCCTGGTAAGATCTAAATCAGGGATCCTGGTGATCATTAGGTCTTTTTGTGCTGACGTCTTGGGCAGAAAGATTCTTGACTGGGCAAGGATGGAAAGTTTCCTGGACTCTATTCTGGGATTGGGAAATGATCATTCTACCATTTTATCACTAGCTTGACAGAGCCGGTTAAAGCTGATGAGGTTGTAAGTGCGATTGATAATCTTGATTGATCATCAAGAAGTCACCTGGGCCAGATGGTCTTACAGCAGAATTTTAAAAGTGTTTTAAGACCATCCTGGCGTCATATTTGGTGGAGGTCTTTAACTGCTGTCTGGCAGAGGGTTCCCATCCTCCCTCCATAAGCGCTAAGCTGTGATCCTTCTGTCAAAAGATGAGGACCCTTTGATGATTGAGAACTGGTGCCTTCTCAATGTTGATATGAAGATATTGGCAAAGGTCTGGCGCTTGTTGTCAGTGACGGAGCAACTGCTTTCCTGTCATCAACACTGCTTAATACAAGCTAGAAGCACATTCACAGCTTTTTTAGCTGTCCTGGAAGCCTTGAAGCGGTGCAGGGCTGCGGAAAGTACTTGTTGGTGTTGGACCAGGATTTTGATAGGGTGAATCACGAGTACCTACGGCTGCTTCTTGGTAAGTATGGTCTGCTGGGTAGGTTCATAAATTGGCTACAAACCATATATGGCAGTGCTGAGAGCTCCCCTCTTGTTAATGGTTGGGTTGGATGTCGTTTTGAGGTTTACTTTGGACTTGAGGTGCACCAGGGATGCCCCCTGTATGTGTTTGTGATCAATCCCTTTATATGGAGGGTCGAAAGCAGCATGTTATGTGGGGTTCTTCTAGGTTCCTCTTCCTTTGCCTACGCTGATGATGTATCTGTGAATGTCTCTAGGGCAAACGAGGCAGAGCAGGTGGCCTCACTGATAGCGCAGTATATGGAAGTGTCGGGATCCAAGGTCAATCATGAGAAGAGTGAAGTTTTCTAGATGGGTTGGGGCGGTGAGGGCTTTGAACTTCTGGGTGCCTTCCCAGTGCCCAAGCAAAAAATTTAGATTTTTTATTTCATTAATTTTGGTCCCGGCGATTATGGCCACAAAAACTGGGATCGCAGGCTAGAAATTACCAATGCCAAGGTTGCAGTCTGGAAGAGCTGGAAAATTTCATCAGGTCATTTTAGCCTTCATGACTTCCCTCTGGGTAGGCTTTTCTGTCTCTTATTACACTGTAGATTTATGGTAACAAGGGCAGAAAAGCTGTTTGCACGGGTGACAGGGTTTCTTAGACTTCCTGCTGAATAGTGTGTTTAGTTTCCGTTTAGTTATTTATTTTATTCATTGTAACTTTGTATATATTGTATATGATTGATTGATTAGGATCAATTTCTTTCAGACTGCCGGTCTAATGTGAAGTAACATAAAAGCTTCTTCAGTGCAAAAGCTTGACCTTTTGTATCTCATGTATAACTTGCAAGGCATACAGTACAACTACAAGCAAAAGCATGCCCTACACCATATAGGCAATGTTGCCCTATTCTTATATTAGTAAATGCTTTATGGAAGCAGGTTCCACTAGTACAATCTGTTGCTATTTGCCAAGTCTGTACATCAAGCAAGAAGTGACCCTGTACACACAAACACTGCTGCTGGGAATGTGTAAAGTTGAGTGAGCTCCTTCACATCAGCTGCAGCCACAGCAGCAGTGTTCTGTGTGTACAGGGCTAACTTCTCTTCTATATCTTGGTGTACAGTTGCGAATAGCAACAGATTGGAGGTGTTGAAAACTGCTTCCAAAAAAACAATAAAAAGACTTTTTTTTAAAGCAGAACAAAACCCGGGACTTTGACTATACTGGTTTTGTTCATTGCCCTGGTGGCATCCTGATTTGATATGGCCCGCTGTGTGAACCCCCCGATTGCCCATACAAACTCACCTATATCTGGCCCTATCGTGCATGTGCATCCCAAATTGGAATACCCATAGCAGGAGGAACAGGGCAAGTGAAAATCCTGGGTTTTGTTCTCTTTACAGTAGAATAAACCCCAGATTTTGACTATCCTTGGGTTTCGGTCCTCGCCTCTGATTTGGGATGCCCCACATGTGTCATGGGATCAAGTAGGTTTTACTGAGGATTCGGGGGAGTTTATTTAGCTGGTCATCCCAAATTGGGAAAACCCCATATACTATCTAGCATTTTTTTCTTATGTTAGTAAATATTTTATGGAAGCAGGTTTCACTAGTACAATCTCAGCAGTATTCATAGCAGTGTTGCTTGTGTACAGGGCTCTATTCTCTCTTCTCGTAGATCTTGGTGTAAAGTTACCAATAGCACTAGATTGCATACAGAGAAAATTGCTTCAGACTTCAAACCTGCTCACAAAATGGGGCATCCTGAATCGGAATGCCCCATGGGACTCATGAGATTTTTGGCACATTTCCTCTTCCAGCCTAAGTGAATGGCTTGGTGCAGGAGTGCAGGGATGGTGAGTGTAAAAGGAAAAATATGATATATTAATATACACATTAATCTCCAATATTTCTATTAGAGATAAATATTGCAAATGCCAATAATCCTGTCTGCCCAGTGCCCATCAATTTGATACAAGCCAACAGTAACTGAGGCTCTCCTTACACAACCAGTAAAATGCCCTAAGAAGCAATATTCCCTCAAATTATTGCATGTACAATCTATTGTGTGATAAATTAGCCAATACATTGTAAGATGCATAAACTTAAAACAGGTTTAAAGTCCCTGTCCAGGCCCACAATAACTTTCTCCCACCATATCCCGCTTGGGGACGGTAAATAGTGAGCCATTTGAAAGCACCTGAATATCTCTTATTGTGTGTAAATACCTCATGTATTCTGAGTGATATAGGAAGGGCACATTGGCAAATAGAGGTGGCAGTGGTGGCTTGGAGGAATGTGGTGACCTTGATTGCCCATCATTAGCAGAATAATTTGGTTAAAGCTTTTGTAAAATAATTGTGTGCCTAGCGTTGATGATGAATCCCCCTGACCCTCTGGGCCCCGGTGTGGTTGCACTCCCCTTAAGTTACGTTCCTGTAGATAAGATATCTCAACTAGTTCCCCATAGCTAATTGTTTTAGCTATTGGAAAGAGTAAAGGCAGTTACATCTGTATATATCACCATGGTCGTATCTAAGATTTATGTAGACCTGGGCACCTTTGGGACATGAGCCCCCTATTGTTACATAGTAACATAGTATGTAAGGCTGAATAAAGACTTTAGTCCATCCAGTTCAGCCTGTTTAACTCCTTCCAGTGGTCTAGTAGCCATAGCCGGAAATGTTATTACATGCCAGGAAGGCATCAAGGCCACTTTTGAACATTTTTAATGTATCCCTCATTACTACCTCCTCTGGCAGCGAGTTCCATAGTCTCACTGCTCTTACAGAGAAGAATCCCCTCCTATGTCGGTGGAGAAAGCACCTTTCCTCTAACCTTAGTGGATGCCCCCGGGTTATGGTTACACTCCGGGGTATAAATAGATTGTGGGACAGATCCTTGTATTGACCCCGAATATATTTATACATAGTTATTAGATCACCCCTCAATCGTCTTTTTTCTAGACTAAATAAGCCTAACTTGGACAATCTTTCCGGGTACTCTAGCCCCCGCACTCCTTTTATTAACTTTGTTGCCCTTCTTTGAACGCGCTCCAGTTCTGATATGTCCTTTTTAAGCACAGGTGCCCAGAACTGTACACAGTATTCCATATGGGGTCTGACCAGTGACTTGTACAGGGGTAAAATGATGCTCTGGTCATGAGCACCTATGCCCCTCCTGATGCACCCCATGATCCTATTTGCCTTGGCAGCAGCTGCCTGGCATTGATTACTACAGTTGAGCTTATTGTCAACTAAAACCCCTAGGTCCTTTTCCATTGTTGTTTTACCAAGTGTTTCTTTATTTAGTGTGTAATCATGACACAGATTTCTCCTTCCCATGTGCATAACCTTACATTTATCTGTGTTAAACTTCATTTGCCATTTAACTGCCCATGCTTCCAATTTATCTAAATCTGTTTGTAGTTGCCTGTTGTCCTCCTTTGTTTTAATTACTTTACTCAGCTTAGTATCATCTGCAAAGATTGAGACTTTACTGTTTAATCCATACCCAATGTCATTTATATATATATTGAAGAGAATTGGTCCCAGAACTGACCCTTGTGGTACTCCACTAGTAACAGTGACCCAATCTGAGTGTGTACCATTGATAACCACCCTCTGCTTCCGATCACTAAGCCAATTTCCCACCCATCTGCACACGTTTTCCCCCAGTCCAAGCATTCTCATCTTTTGTACCAGCCTTTTATGTGGCACAGTATCAAATGCTTTAGAAAAGTCAAGATATATGATATCCAATGACTCCCCCTGATCCAATCTTGAACTTACCTCCTCATAAAAGCTGAGGTTTGTCTGGCAGGAGCGATTCCTCATAAATCCATGCTGATATGGAGTAATAAGGTCATTTTCCCCAAGGTGCTCCAGGATAGTATCCCTTAAGAAACCTTCAAACAGGTTGCCCACCACAGATGTTAAGCTTACCGGTCTGTAGTTCCCAGGTTCCCCCCTAGATCCCTTTTTGAATATTGGCACCACATTTGCCAAGCGCCAATCCATCGGAACAAACCCTGTAGTTATGGAATCCACAAATATTAGAAATAACGGCTTGTCTATTACTGTACATAACTCCCTTAAAACACGAGGATGTATGTCATCTGGTCCCGGTGATTTATCGATTTTCATCTGCTTGAGACGGTGCCGGACTTCTTCCTTGGTTAGACCAGTGACATTTAATGGAGGGTTTCGGTTATTCCCCTGCATTTCACTGGGCATGTCAAATTCTTTTGTGAATATAGAAGCAAAGAAGTTGTTAAGCAAATTAGCTTTCTCCTCATTTCCCTCTATAGGGGTCCCATCCTTGCTTTTCAGGGGGCCCACACCCTCAGGTTTGTACCTTTTACGGTTTATGTAGCTAAAGAATAATTTGGGGTTAGTTTTACTCTTTCGCGACCAGTCTTTCTGTCTCCAGCTTAGCTGCCCTTATCTGTTGTTTACATTGTTTATTTTCTTCTTTATAGTTTTTTTTTTTTTCCATAGAAATTTCTTATTTATCAATATAATATCACCGTTACCAGTGATACATATACATACAGTAAGCCAAACAGTGCTTTACGAAGTCAGGTACATCAATCTGAATTAAAATATTGCAACGTTACACACAAAAATATGTATTATTCTATCATAACACTACAGAATGGTAGATCGACCCGCCCCTTATCTCTAATCACCTCTACATTTGACAATGAATCCCTAGGTCATCTCCATTTTAAGACTTAGCCTAGTGTAAGCACACAAGTATAAGCCCAAGGAAGGAGGGATGGTGGAGGGGAGGGAAAAAGGGAGATGGGAAAGGAAAAATGAGTCGAAATAATAATAATAAAAAAAAAAAAAAAAAAAAGAAAGATAACAGACAATTCACACCATTAACAAATTAACATCGAAACTAGCCGGCATATATTCCTGAACCCATGGAGTCCACATCTCTCGAAATCCATCCAGTTTTCCGTCCCTGATTGCCGACATTTTCTCCATTGACATAATATAGTGCACCCTATTTTTAAAGTCTCCAAATGATATGTCAGGGGTCCTCCAAGCTCCCGCAATAGTCAGCTTTGCCCCTGTCAAAATGTGATATACTAGTCGCTTCTGATTTCTGGAGCTAGGACCTATGGACCCATGTAGCAAGGCTACCCACGGGCTTAAATTAATGCGTCTCTTTAAAACCTTACCTAGGACTACAAAAACTTTCCTCCAGAATCCCACGACTCTAGGGCATTGCCACCAAATATGGCAGAACGATCCTTCATCAGTACATCCCCTAAAGCATGACCCCGCTGATCCCCCTCCATATCTCCCCAATTGCTTAGGCACTAGGTACCAACGCATGGCCACTTTGACATTGACCTCTATCGCCCAGACTGACACCGATGGACCAAATGAAGCCATCCACATTTTCTGCCAATCCTTCACCTCCTTATTTTCTCCTAAATCTCTTTCCCATTTCAGTCTATATGGTAATATTTTCCCTTTCTCTACGCTAGAGATCTCTCTATAAATATCAGAGACCAGTCCCCTCCCCCTGGGATCGAGTCTACACCGTCTCTCAAATAGAGTGAGCTGTGAGCCTATGTCTACACTTTTCATCATAGTATTCACGTAATGTTTAATCTGGAGATAACTAAAAAGGTCTCTAGGTTGTAATTGGTGTTTTTGTTGCAACATCTGGAACCCTGCCATTCTCGATCCTTCCAGGCAATCTAATAAACAATTGACTCCTGCCCTTTTCCAATTATTAAACCTACCTGGGTCCATAAGAGCGGGAGTAAACATCGGGTTATTCCATAAGTGCATTAACGGCAGATGGGGCGATGCCAGACCCTTAGAGGTCCGCAGACCCTCCCATAGGTCTAACGAGTGGGATATAATGGGATTATCTATTTTGCCCCTAAGTTTCCTTGGAAGCCGTAGCATAGCCACACACGACATTGGTTTACATAATTCAGATTCTATTTGTACCCATAAAGGAGCCTCCAAATCAGCGTGGTATGATACCATTTGAGCTAATTGAGCAGCTTGGTAGTATTTAACAAAATTAGGCACACCCAAACCACCTTGATTTCTAGATAGCATCATGATGTTCCCAGCCACCCTAGGTCTCCCTTCTCCCCAAATAAACGCCATAATTTTAGACTGGAGCGCCTGCAAAAAATTACGAGGGATCCTAACTGGCAATGTTCGGGCTAAATACAAAAACTTTGGTAGAATAGACATTTTAATGGCTGCTATCTTGCCAAGCCAGGACAATTTGTATCCTCTCCATCTTTCCAGAAGGCCTAAGAGATTCTGTCTCAGAGGGCAATAATTGGCAGCAAAAAGGGACGAATACTCACTGGTGAGCTTAATTCCGAGATACTTAATTCCAGCCTCTTCCCACTTGAACCCAAAAGAACGTTTTAAACTAGCACACAACTTAGAGGGAATGCTAATGTTTAAAGCTCTTGATTTTGGCATGTTAACCTGAAGACCCGAAACTAGCTCGAATTCTTTTAACCTCCTCATAATGCCAGGAAGGGACGCACTGGGATTTGACACTACCACCAACACGTCATCTGCAAAGAGACTTAGCTTATGTTGAATTTTCCCCACCTGTATCCCTGAAATATCCGGAGACAATCTAATCATTTGTGCCAGGGGCTCCATTGCCAATGCAAACAAAAGGGGAGACAACGGGCATCCCTGTCTGGTGCCTCTCTGTAACGGGAAGTCGTTAGATTTAAAGCCATTGTATTTAACAAAGGCCCTGGAAGCTGAATATATCCTATCTAATATCCCTAAAAATTTAGGTCCAAATCCCCACTTTCTCAATAACCCGAAGAGATATTCCCAAAGCACCGTGTCAAAAGCCTTCCTAATGTCTAAGGAAAGAAGCATAGCCTGGATATGAGTGTTCTTAGCTATATGTATCAATTGGACCACTTTCCTTATGTTATCTCCAGCTTGCCTGCCTGGAATAAATCCCACTTGATCTTTATGAATCAATCCAGGCATATACCCCGATAATCTATCTGCAAGGATTTTAGTCAGTATCTTCATGTCGACATTAATAAGTGAAATAGGTCGAAAATTAGACCATACTGTATGATCTAAGTCTGGCTTTGGCACCATACTTATAGAGGCAGTGAGGGAGTCTCTCGAAAAAGGGGTCCCATTACGCATTTTATTGAAGCACGCTGCTAGTTTAGGTGCCAAGACAGATTTAAATGTCTTATAATATGCCGCTGGGAAGCCATCTGGTCCCGGCCTCTTATTAACTTTCAACTTATCAATTGTGTGTTGGATCTCCAGCATGCTAAAACCCTCTTCTAGAGACTCCCTCAGCTGCATCGGAATTTCTGGCAGGGGGACATCAGCCAAAAACCCTTCTACTTTATCAGGCCTAACCGGAGTGTCATTAGTGTATAGTTTCTTTAGTTGTTCACTAAAAACTTTAGTTATCTTGTCAGGATCACTTGTAAGCTCCCCCCTCTCATGTTTTAATCTAATGGGCGTATAATTCTGGTCCGGTATCTTAAGTCTCTTAGCCAGTAATGCGTCCGGCTTATTGGCCTTGCAGTAGAATCTATGTTTTACCCATTTCAATACTTTCTCAGCTTTCCCCGCAAGTGCTAAATTAAGCTCCTGGGTCACTTCAAATAGCTTAGAACGAACACTAGGGGACATTCTTTGTTTTGCTTCTTCCGCTACCTCCGCATATTTCCTCTCTAGTTCCTCTATGCAGGCGTTTCTCTCACGCTTTTTCTTGGATGCAATCTCTATCAACCGGCCCCTGATGACTGGTTTATGGGCCTCCCAAACAAGCACTTCAGATGTCTCTGGATTTTCGTTAAACTGAAAATACTCTGCTAAGGCCTCATTCACCTCTACGGCTACACTAGGATCCGATAAAATAGAAGTGTTGAGAGACCACGTAAAGCCAGATCTTCCTCAGGTTAACAAGTCCACAGCCATAACTACACAGTCATGGTCCGACCATGATATTGGGTAGATTTTAACTGATTTTACTGCCGCTAGGGCCCTCTGAGACAGAAAAATATGGTCAATCCTAGACCATACGTTGTGGGCATGAGAGAAGTGAGTGAAGTTTTGTGTCCCTGGATGCAGTTCCCGCCAGCTATCAGCAAGAGCATACTCATCCAACAGCCCCCGGAATTGTTTAGATGCAGCCGCATATGACGAACCTATTACCTTTCCAGCTAAGGATTGTCTATCTATATATGGATTTAAGGTAAGGTTCGAGTCACCACATACTATAACACTGCCCTGGGCCACCTCCCTAACTGCTTCAAAGACCTTTTTAAGAAACGCTACCTGTCCAGAGTTGGGCGTATAATAATTAGCTATAGTAACCTGTGTTTCCTGCAACATACCCACCAAGATTACAAATCGTCCTTCTGGATCTTTTATCTCCCTTTGGCAAAGAAATGGTGCCCCTCGTTTAAAGCCTATCAACACCCCCCTCTGCTTTGTATGTGCATTAGCCATATATACCTGGGGAAATGATGAATTCAGAAGACGCGGCTGGGATGATCTCGAGAAATGTGTCTCCTGCAGACAGATGACATCCGGGTGCAGAGCCTTAATCCTTCTAAAGGCATAACATCGTTTATTCGGAGAATTGAAGCCCTGCACATTTAATGATAACACCTTCACCATTATTGAGAAGTACTAGACACTTAACACAATAAAGAAAAAAAAAAAAAAAAAAAAAAAAAAGGAAGTGGGGGGGGGGGGGGGGGGCACAAGGAAGGAAAGAAAAGGGCAAGGGTAGATCAATGAAAAAAACAAAGATCTATTTGAAATAAGGCTCAACCGAATAGAACACAACACTCGTGACACTAGCAATACCAGCGATCCCTACTGCAGTGTCTATCCGACTGAGCCACCTCGCTGAGAGACACCCCCTCTAACCTCAAATATAGGAAACGGGGAGGCAGCCCTTCAGCCTGTTTATTACATCTAATCAGAAAAACTTTTAAATTTGAATTTAAAGATTACCAGTAAAATTACCCAAAAACCACAGAGAAGATCTCTCTGGTTGAACGAGAGTACGTCATACAATAGCCGACGGACAGGAGGACATCAATAAATTTAAACGAAGCCGCTTGGAAATATTGAACAATAATTATAACTTATTAACAACAGTAAATATCTCACCATGGTATCTGCACTGACCCAATAAGCATAGACCAGCGTAAGACACCATGTCCACTACTAAACAAACTATAGCCTCATATACTCCATGACAGAGCCACAACAGCAAACTTATAAAAAGAACAGGATAATTAACCATTTTTCAAAAACAATTCCCACTTTATGTTTTATATGATCCATGGCCCACTGCAACGACAAAATGATTTAACACCAAAAGGAGAGAGCACTTTTCAGGTGTCCATAAAGGCCAATGATGAGCTGCAGCTTGATCTTGAAGCCCCACGTTTTTGACGCTTCCCGGCTCGCTGTGATTTGGGTGAGTCTTCCCCCACTCTGAAGGACTTCATAGACACCGATTTAGTAACGCCAGCAGCTGCCATTTGCACCTTTAAATCCTCTGCAGTAACTGCAGTAAAAGTAGCATCCTTATAGGTAAAGGTGAGGCGGAAGGGGAAACCCCATCTGTACTTTATCTTATGTTCCTGAAGGATCAACAACAGGGGCCTCATCTCGCGCCTCCTGGCCATAGTGCTTGCCGATAGATCCGAATATATTTGATATTCATAACCCTGGAATAACAATTGAGAGTGTTGCCTCGCTGTTCTCTGTATCATTTCCTTCGATGCATAGAAATGGAATTTAACGATGATATCGCGAGGGGGATCACTAGGCAACCTCCTCGGACCCAGAGCTCTGTGTACCCGATCCATCTCTAGCCTCTCAGCTGACACTTCCGGGACCAGTTCTTTGCACAAAGCAGTAATTGCCCCTTTAATATCCTCAACATGCTCAGGAATGCCCCTAAATCGCAGGTTAGACCGACGATCCCTATTTTCCATGTCCTCCAGCTTCGCAGCCAATGCAATATTATCGGTTTTAAGCTGATTCACTTCAGTATCCAGGACCTCCTGTGCAATCTTTATATCACTCATTTTTGCCTCCAGAGTTGACAAACCATTTGCTATCTTTTCCAGCTCTTTAGACATGTGCGCTTTTATCTGCGCTGTATTGGAGAGCAGGGCATTCTGAAGCATGCTGTCAAAACGGCTAAGCACCGAACCACCCACCTCTCCTTGTGTCTCAGGGCTGGCGATACCCAGCCTACCTCTTTCTTCCTCCCGGAAGGTCGCCTCCGAAAGCTCGATCACATCTAGGTCGTCAGGAGTGATGTCGTCCGCCATCTTAGCAGCCCGCTCCGCAAGAGATGTCTCTGTCCCGTGCTCCCGCAGCCGCGTCTCTCCTCCTCGAAACTCTATCTGCCGCCGCACAACACCGCGATCTCCGTTCCTGTGCTGTCTCCACCAACTCCAAGCTAACACTCGCACACACAGTCCCTTTCTTCTGCCGTCGGGCACGGAGCGAAGTTAGCCAGCTACCATCCCCGCGCCGCGCGCATGCGCACTTTCTTTATAGTTTTTTAACGCTTCCGCTGTCCCTTCCTGCTTTAAACGTTTAAATGCCTTTTTTTTTGTTGTTTATTGCCCCCTTAACCTTTTTATTTAGCCACATCGGTTTACATGTGTGTCTAATAGTTTTATTCCTGTAAGGTATATATCTGTCACACTGAAAATTAAGTATTCCTTTGAAAGTATCCCATTTAGCGTCCATGCTTTTGTTCCTAAGGACATTTTCCCAGTCAATGCAGTGTAGGGCATCTCTAAGTTGGTCAAACTTTGCCTTTTTGAAGTCCCACATTTTTGTGACTCCTTGATAAGGCACCCTAGTGACTGCTAATTGGAAATTAATGATATTATGATCACTGCTTCCAAGGTGTCCCCCAACCTGTACTTTTATTACTTTGTCTGGTACATTGGTTAGTATTAGGTCCAATATGGCTTTCCCCCTTGTTGGAGCTTGTACTTGTTGGGAAAGGTAGCCATCTTTTGTTTTAGATAAAAAGCTATTACTTTTCTGCGAAACACATGTTTCAGCATCCCAGTCTATATCTGGGTAGTTAAAGTCCCCCATAATCACTACCTCATTTATTTTAGCGGCTATATCTATTTGCCTTAGCATCATATTTTCTATGGATTCGGATATATCTGGAGGTTTATAGCAAACCCCCATCAGTATTTTATTTTTGTTTCTCCCTCCATGTATTTCTACCCATACCGACTCCACATGGTCATTCCCCTCACATATATCCTCCCGCAGAGCAGGCTGTAGAGAGGATTTTACAATTAAGCAGACTCCACCCCCTTTGCGTTTGTTACGGTCCCTCCTAAACACACAGTATCCCTGTAAATTTACTGCCCAGTCATAGCTTTCATCCAGCCAGGTCTCTGTTACCCCCACTATATCATATTGTTCTTCTGTTATTATCAGTTCTAGTTCATCCATTTTATTAGTCAAGCTTCTAGCATTTGTAAGCATGCATTTCAAATGCTTATGACAATTTTGATAATTTTGTATATTGCCCTTATTCCTGCTAGATGTGCTAACACCTCCCCCCTCTCCACCCCCAGTTTCATGTCTACACCCACTGTCACTTTCTTTCCTAACTTCCCCTTTGTAATAGCTTTTACCCTCCCCCCAAATGCTCAGTTTAAACACTCCTCTAACCTTTTAGCCATCCTCTCCCCCAGAACAGATGCACCCTCCCCATTGAGGTCCAACCCATCCCTGCCAAAGAACCTGTAGCCCACTGTGAAGTCGGCCCAGTTCTCTAAGAACCCAAACCCCTCCTTTTTACTCCAATTTTTGAGCCACCTGTTTACATCTCTAATCTCCCGCTGCCTCTCTGGTGTGGCTCTTGGTACTGGTAGTATTTCTGAGAATACTACAGTTGAGGTCCTTGCCTTAAGCTTACGGCCTAAGTCCCTGAAATCATTTTTTAGGACCTTCCACCTACTTCTTCCTATGTCATTAGTGCCAATATGCACCATGACCGCTGGGTTCACGCCAGCCCCTCCCAACAATCTGTCAGCCCGCTCCGCTACATGCCGTACTCTTGCCCCAGGAAGGCAACACACTGTTCGGCAATCCCGGTCTTTGTGACAGATTGCCCTGTCTGTTCCCCTAATAATAGAGTCACCCACTACCAGCACCTGTCTTGCCTGCCCTGTTCTCCCATTTCCCCTCCCTTCCTTACTGGAGCCGACAGATGTGTCTTGCTGCAGCTCTGCCATCCCTGAGCTAACATCCTCCTCATCTGCCAACTGGGCAAACTTGTTTGGAGGTGCCTGTTCAGGGCTAGCCTCCCTGTAACTTTTACCCCTACCCCGCCTTCTAACTGTTATCCAGCTAGCTGCCTCATTTTCCTGCTTTTCCTCTCCCCCCATACTACCACCCTCCCCTGAGCCATGTAGTGCCAGATCAGTGAGATCCAGACTCTTTTGCATGATAACAATTTCTCTCAGTGTTGCCAATCGCTTATTTAGATCGTGAATCACGGATTCCAAATCAGAGATTCGCAGGCATCCAGGGCATATATATTCACCATCGACCGATTGATCAAGAAGTGCATACATAGCACAAGATGTACACTGAACAGCATTGTTAGGCATGGAACCCATTGTATGAATTTGTGGGAACACCAAGTGTAGAATTTACAACACTTAAAATAACAATATGAAATCAAGGCAGATACTTACAGCTTCCGAACTTCTGCTTGTAACTTCTTCTTTTAACTCCTGCTTTAACTCACCACTTCCAAGCAGCCACTTACAGAGTCAGCCAAAAGAGCAAGCTACAAGAGCTGTGTGTGTGTGGCCTTATAACACACCTGCTTCAATTAGGCCTCAATTAGGCCTCCGCAGGAATCCAGGAAAGAGAAAAAAAAAAAACTTTTTTTTTTTCTTTGGTTTAAATTTGTGCCAGCATTAACACACTGATTCACAAAAATAAAACAAACACAGTTTACTATATTTTACTTACCCAATAAGCTCAGTTTCCCAAAACTTACCACAGGAGATCCTGCTTTAACTCACCACTTCCAAGCAGCCACTTACAGAGTCAGCAACAAGAGCAAGCCAAATTGTTGCCAAATTCTCTATAAGATAACATTACACATAGCGACTGATAGCGACTGCTAGTATACGCTGTGATCGGCTATAGGGTGCTGTAACAGAGTGCCTCAGTCGCTGTAGTAACCTGGCCGGCATTGATGAATGAGATGTATGTTGAGCGTTCTAACATCAGTACAGTGTTGCAGAGAGAGAACGGCAGCGCCAGCTTAGTGCAACCGACTCTCAGTGACTCACATCATATTCAACAAAAAACAGACTCACAGAGTGTAGGCGCTCTGGATCTGGTAGCTATAGCATAGAGCGCCAGATGCTGTGTGATTAAAGTCTGTTTTTGAACACATATCCACCGGTAACAAATCGAAAACACATGGAATTACATTGTTGTAACATTGTGACATTAATACTTTAATGTCAGACCCGTAATGACAATTCTGCATAAAAATGTAAAAAGTCCAAAAAGTTTTCAAAAATGACTTTTACTAGGCCAGGAGAGGTGACACAATTATTTGAGAGAAAAAAAGAAAAACAAAAATAATGTTTAAACAGAAGAAAAGGAACGTCCATTGAAACGTATGGGAGAGCGACAGGTAATACCTGGCACTCTGGAAGCTAGAGTGCCGGAACTATACGCTGAGCCACCTATAATGATGAATCATACGCTACATGGCACTGTTAGAGTCGTTTACCAGAATCGCCTTCATAAATGTGGTTTTGCATACAGCACCCAGTGTTCACCAGACGCTGTCTGCCGCTATCCCTTGATGAATAAACCCCATAGTGTAGGGTGAGCACTTAGCTGGCACTGTAGGGCAGTGGTCTCCAACCCCGGTAGCGGTCCGCGGCTCAAATGGTACCGGGCCCTGAGGCGGGATCCCCCCCATGTCCCGCCCCTTTAAGAGATGTCCCGGCTGCCCCCGCTGTGGAGTGGTGTGCCCGGGGCCAGGGTAATAACGCGCTGTGCGGTGGCATCAGCAGAACTGGAGGAGGTGCTTTGTAGAGGCTGAGGGAGGCACAATCACGGCTGGGCCAATGATGGAGGAGTGGGCGGGGGACAATTGCGCTGTGCCCGGGCTCTGCCGAAGACAGGGAAGATAAGGTAAAAATAAAAAAGCTTCAGAGCTCCCACCAGCCGTCGGAGACTTTTGTTTAATCATCTCTGGCTGGCCGGGAGCTGATTGACCTCTACCTGCCCCCCCCCCTGACTGTCAGTTCAACAAGACTGCACAGGAGAGGGGGCTTGCCGAGTGAGGCTGTTCTCGCGCCCGCCCAACTCCCCCCCCCCCCCCCCGCGCGCTCTGCGATCATCAGTGTCCTGGAGGTGTCAGAGTGGCAGGACACAACAGTAAAGGAGAGAAAAGGCAAGTCCCACCCATGATGTATTAGTTGTGGCCAGTCTGCCTCATTCTCTTCTATTCTGTGTTTCCTTTCCATTCTCTGTCTTTTTCTCCCTCTCTCACTTTATCACTGTCCTTTTTTTTCTCCCTTCCTTCCCATCTCTCTCTCTCTTTCTCCCTGCTTTAATTTTTTGTCCTCTCTTGCTTCTTTTATTTGTCCCTTCCTTCCCTTTTTCTCTTCCTCTATCTTTCTCCCTGTGTCCTTCTTTTTTCTTTTTTTCTCCCTTCTTCCCTGCCTCTCTTTCTCTCTCTCTCCACCACACTTTATTCTATCTCTTTCTCAACTTTCCTTCTCACTTTCTCTTGTTCTCTTTCCTTCATCCTTTCCCTCACTCCTTCATTTCATCCTTCCCTCTCTCCCATCCTTTCTGCATTTCCTCTCTTTTTTCTTCTCCCACTCCTTCCTTCCATCCTCTCTTTTTCTCACCTTTTCTTTCTTCCTTAAATTCTTCCCTTTCTGCCTTTCACTCTCTTTCTCCCTCACTCCCATACTGCCTTCTTCCTTCCTTTTGCTCTTTTACCCCCCCTTCCTCTTTCTTATTCTCTGTCATTGCTCTTCTCTCTCTCCCTTTCTTCAGTTCTCCCTTCCTTCTCTCCCTCCTTCCCTTCCCTCCCTGTTTCTCTTACTCCATTCCTCCTCTCCTCTTTCCATCCTGTCTTCTTCCCATTTGTTTACTCTCTCTCTCTCTTTTATTTATTTATTTCTCACTCCCCCTCTCCCTCCCCCTCTTTTTTCCTTTCTTCTTCCCTTTCTCTTTTCTTTCACTCACTATTGCTATACATTCTTTCTCTCTTTTTTAGTTACCTCCCCCACTTCTGTTTTCCCTCTCTTCCTTGCTTCACTCACCTTCTTTTTATTTTCCCTTCTCTCTATTTCTCACTTTTTTTCTCTCCTTTTCTTTCTTTACTCTTCTTTCCAACCTCCTAACTTTCTCATTTTTCTCTCTTACTTTCTTTTTCTCTGTTCCCCACCCTATGTTCCCTCTCTTTTTTTCTTCCTCTATTCTCTCCTTGCACCGCCCCAGCCACACCCCCAGACCCGCCCACTGTCTTGTTTTTAGTGTTTTTTTGGTGATGTAATTTTTATACTGGAATGTTGTGAGTGAAATCTAAAATGCATCTCCTCCCACAAAACACATTAGCCTCAAATTAGCTTGCTTTCAGAACACCCATGGCTTGTAAAGCTACTTTTTAGTCAGTCATGGTTGGCGCTCACGTTCGCTCATTGAAATTGTCAGTGCCCAAGCTATTCTGCAGCCCTGTCCTTGTTGAATCTGTGGTGGTCAGTGTTTGTGCAGTCGCTGTTGTGATTCGCTATGTGGCGGCGCTAGCGGCACTGTGCTGCGCTGCGCTGTGCTGTTCATACATGTGCCTTTCTGCATTTTTCCCTGAATTCACTTGCAGCGACCCCAGTCATTCTTAATGAATACACTGTAGTTCAGAGCGCGCATATGTCCGCATTCGGCAGGATTATTCAGGCGTACAAGCTCATAACAACCCTTTATGCATTCTCCTGTGTTCCACATTATCATGTTGTTGTATAGTTATATTGTGTTCTTATTTTATTTGGCAATCCCATTGTAATTTTTAAGCAACCAGATCTTTTTTGGCTCTGACGTATGCATTACAGGATATTCAACACCCAGCTAAATCAAGCTAATAATTAATTGCGTCTTGGCCAATAGCTTGTTGTAATGCGTAAATCTCCTATTACCGCCACTTTGCTTGCACGTAGCGGATATTAGCTGGTTCCTAGTGCGCGGAGCGTGTTTTTTTTCGCTTTCGTCATATCCACTTCCGGTTTGCTCCTTTGCGTTTCCCAGCTAAATCTTGCTAATAATTAATTGCGTCTTGGCCAATAGCTTGTTGTAATGCGTAAATCTACTATTGCCGCCACTTAGCTTGCACGTAGCGGATATTAGCTTCTTCCTAGTGCGCGGAGCTTTTTTTTTTGTTCGCTTTCGTCATATCCACATCCGGTTTCCTCCTTTGCGTTTCCACCATGCTGCCCAGGAGACGGATTATGCGCCTCCCCAGCTCCTCCTCTGACTCTGGCCACCCCACCCCTCCCCCACCTCCCCCACCTACCTCACCTCCCCCACCTAACCCCCCTCCACCCCCTCCCCCCCCCTGGGCCAGCCAAAAAAAAAAAGAAAACGGGTGGATAGCCGCATAAACGGCCAGGTGGTTAAAGTGAGTATGTTTTCCTTGGATTATATGTTTAATCTGTTCTCAATATAAATGTTTAGTCCATTGGTCTGATGTCATGTATTGATAACATTTTTTTTGTCATTTCTCATAGGATTTCTGCATCCACCGGTATGACTATGCCCGTGGGGGCAAGAAGCGCATTGCCCTGGAGGTGAAGGCCACAGTGTCCCGGCGCTTCAACACCAGGCTCAGTGTGCGAGCAATAATGCAGAAGTGGTCGGACTTTAAGCGCCGGGACCCTGAAGGCGTGTACCGGCTATATCATGCGTACACTTCAGGTAAGTGGAAGTTGATGCTATGTTTATACTTTTTGGGAAATAATGTTCTAAGCTGTGTCCATTTTGGGTAGTAATTGTAATTTTTTTTATTCACCCCCTCAACACAGATAAGCGTCCTCCCCTGGGGAAACGTGGGAAGGGATTCCTCCCCCGCACGAGACTCGGGGGAGTCATCGGGGGAGGGTCCTATGTCCTATTTAGAGGACCCAGGGGAGAAAGGGGATGACGCCCCAGAGGAGTGTGCTGCTGGGGGGCTGTCAGGATCTAGCCTCAGCTCCTCACACTCTGAATCTGAGGAGTCACTCCAGCCAAGGGGTCACTCTCAAGTGGGGAGTCCAAGTGGGGTGGAAGCTGTGGACTCTCCCACACTCCCTGAAGGAGCAGGGAGTGAGAGGGAGGAGGGTGGCCCTTTGGGTGGGGGATCTTCGGATCAGAGTGTGAGGAGCCGAGGCTCCACGCCTCCTCCTCAGAGCCCTCCCTGAGCTTCAAGTGGCAGCTCATCCCCTGGTGAGTGCAGATTTAGTCAGTGTTAGTCTGTGACAGGTTCAATATGGCCATTTGTACTTAGCCCTTGCCATTCCTCTATAATTTGCAGCGCATCATATAGCCGGCACCTCCAGGAGCTTTGGGCAACGCCTTCTCCACGGGCATAGTCGTGGTAAGTGTTTGTTGTTATCCCTCACATTCCATATGTTATGACATTCCTTAAAGTGGACCAACACCCATTGTTGATTGCCCCGGGAATCTATAAGCTTCCCTGCCCAATCACCTCCCTCACCGCGGGCCCCCCCCCAAAAGCCCACAAACTCCTTACCTCATTGGGGGCGGCAGAAGCCACCGCCACCGCCTCCCGCGCGCCCCTCTAGATGTGCGTGCGCCCGCGCTGTCTGTTTGTGAATGGCCTGCGCGGGCGACCACCCTGTAAGAGTGACGCGCAGGAGGCGGCGGCCGACGGGCTCTCTCTCCGATTCGGGTTCCCCCCCCAAAGTGGACCAAAACCCAGGATAGTATAAATCCTGGGTCTTGGTCCACTTTAAACATACACATGTTTCCTGGTCCACAGTACAAGCTGGTTTTATAATTTACATTAACATCACAAACCCCACTACTGCCAACCACCCCTATGTTTCAGCCCACACCATGATGGCGGCTAGCAAATGTGTTATTTTTGTAAGTTGTTCCGGCTAACGCATGTTGCACACTCTACAAGTAAGATTCTACACTCAACTGCAAATTAGGCCTTATCATTGCACTGTCAAGGTTATTGGCACATTATCTTTATGTGTCCATGTTGCACCCATAAATAATTTACATGAACTCATGGACCAGGAAATATGCTAATGTCGGACAACATGTGTGCAACCATGCAAGCATTTGTTTTGGCAGACTCCCTAACCAGATGGATGTCAAATAGTCATGTGTCATTGGCCAACTAATTTTTGGTTTCTCTTTTGCTTTCTCCTGACAGATGTGGCCACGCAGACGGAGCCGGTGACCATCCTCCCCACCCCAGCTCCCGGGACGGCCAGCAGCATGGGCCCCAGCCACAGCTGCGATGGTGA
Source organism: Gastrophryne carolinensis (assembly GCA_027917425.1). NCBI lineage: Eukaryota > Metazoa > Chordata > Amphibia > Anura > Microhylidae > Gastrophryne > Gastrophryne carolinensis. Next base: position 357,990,424 of record CM051235.1, on the reverse strand, counting down.
GTACATCCCACTTCATATGCCTAAAGACTTGGGACCCCTATGTTTTATAGTAAATTCTGGAGACATTTACAATGTACCTATGTGTTTTCTAAGCACACATCTAGGTTACATGTGTTTGTCCAACAATCCTAAATGCATGTCTGCATGCTTGATTGTTGGCTCCCATTCTTGTTTTTGCCACATAGTGTAAAATTGTGGTTTCTTCATAACCAAATTGGCCTGCTAAGGTGGTGACCTCTAATATGCTTGGCCCAACCAGTTTAATCGTTAGGACTTAGGCCCTGATGTTTGGCTGTAACTAACCAATAAATGTCCACACTGGGACTTAGACCTTAATTTATTCCCAAGAGTTAAGAGTAAATGTATGCTTGGGATGTTGTAGCCACATTTAAGGCAGCCACTAGTACTCATATAATGGTAACACCTAAGGGCACAGTGGCCAACAATGTGAATGTGTGGGTCAGCTAATTTGAGCCAATTACATTACATTGCTACATCTGTGTATGTTGAGCTCACATTCTATGTTTTGAATATGTTTTTTTTCTACTCTCTACAGCTTGTGAAAACCAGCATCGCAGACTGTGGCAGTCGATCCGGTGTCTTCGCCTTATGCTGCTGGCCTTGAAGAGGCGTCGTTAGGGTGGGGGGGTATGGTTTTTGCCTCTGTGCGGCGGAATGTTGGGCCTGTTGCCCGCCTTGCGGCCTAATAAATATTTTGTATTTTTTTAATTACAGTGTGTTGTGCCTTGTCAAGCATAGTTTAAGTGTCTACCAACCCATTAGTTTTGAAATGTTGGTGTACCTTTGTAGCCATTTAATGTGTAAACCATAGTAAGATATGGTCACCAATGTGTGTCATACATTTCTGGCTACATGTACATATCTAGATCTAGAGATCCCTGACTGTGTTCTTAGCTATGTCTTTGAAAAAACACAATTTAGAGGTGGGGTACTCAAATGTATTTGCACAAAATTAAACAGAACAAAAATAACATCAATATTCTTGGCTTGGGGGCCTGGGAGGTTGAGAGTCATTGCTAGGGGTGGTGTTGGGGGACAACAGTGCAGTAAAAAAAATAGACTGCTGTTGTATCAGCTGATGCATCAACAAGTTTGGTCCTGGCGCTGGAAAGATTGCTCCATCGCATGTGCAATGCGATCCAGTACCCTGTTGGTTTCAACTTGTTGGCCTTGTCTGACATCCTGGAGCTGGCGCTGCAGGTCCTCAATTTGTTGCCGATACACCAGCACCTGATTTTCCAACGCCGCAATGCGCTCATTAGTTCCATCACGTGGCTGTTGGCGACTGTAGTCCTCCAGCATCCGGAGCCCTAGCTCGTAAAAATTGGCACTGGTCGGTGCCACACCTCCTCTTGTTGTGTGTTCAGGCTAAAAAACCAAAAGAAAAGATTGTAGTGAAGCTGAAACAATGCAGGTATGCCCCTCCCAATCATTTACCCAAAGTGTAACTATCCAACTTACCCTTGCTTGAGGCTCTGTAGCTTGGCCACATGGCACTTGGGAAGAGGTCCCAGCTTGGGGTTCAGGTCTGGCCTCCTGCCAAAACACAAAAGAAATAACATGTTACATGTTGGTTCCTGGACTACCCACAAACATGTCAATGTGGTTATTGTTCCCCAAAATCAGCCATGTTACCTCAGTGCCGTCCGCCCGAAGTAGTTCTGGGGTCTGGCTGCCAGAAAGGGGCAAATCCTCATCTGAGAGATGGGGCAAGCTGGCATATGCTAAACAGGAAAGTCATGTTAGTAGGTCAGTGGACCAAACTCAAATGTAATATGGATAGACTATCGAGGCCATACCTCCACAAAGTGGCAGATTACACACTAGCCAAAAGGGATCTTGTAAACTCAGATTGCTAACATGTATGTAAGAGGAAGATGAGCCAATAATTGGGCCAAACAATAACAGACACATTGCTCAAATTACACATACCCGCCATCTCCCACATGTCCGGAGTTGGGCCCTCACTCGAGCTTTGCCCTTGAAAATACACGTTTAAACACAAGTTGACCTACTAAATTACCAAAAAAGGTTTGCAAAAATCCTTACTAGATAATCAAGCAAAACCAACTTACCCTCATCTCTAGCAGCCTCAACGTGAAGGGCCCTTTCCGGACAGCCACCTCCGATATTCCGGCCAACTAAAATACACAATTAATGTCTCTAAATATTCCTAACACTACTCGGGTGAATGTTTGTCTTTTAATAGACCCAAAAAATGCATTGCAATCACTCTAAACAGTTTACTAATGAGCCTGGCGATGGCAAATCCACTAAAAAAAGCCATCTTCAAGTTGACCTAGCAAACATGTAGAATATTAGACTAACCAAATAGAACCAGTGTAACATAAACAGCATAAAGGATACATTGTTTTGGGCAATACACACCAACAGGGTCCTGTTGACCTGCAACATCGGAAGTGGTGTCCAAAGATGAAGCAGTCACTTGGCCTACCAAGAAAAAAGAGGATTGAAAGACATGCACTCGTGTTAAAGCGGCTAAAGCAAGGTTAACACATGCACTTACCGGCATCCAAAGAGTAGCTTGGCTCCTGAGGAGATGCTGGTGCCAATGGCGGTGCAGCTAGGCAAAAGCAAAGAAAAAATTTAGCCATCGGTAATGTGCGGCAAAAAAAACCCATAAATTAAGGTGTGTGTGAGCAGCTCAATCACTAATATTCCCTAATCAAGGCCAGTGTGGCTTCCACATGTATATGCAGATATATGGCCACACATCTCTGGCTTCCCACATAGCTACACATGTTAGGGCCTTGTTAGTTAGTTGCTGAGAGGGTTAAAGTGGGCGTGAAATTAGTTCGCAGGCCCATATTAGTAATCCTCAACAGTGGTACAAGCTATTGTTTGAGGTGCTCCCACACCCATTTTGTACAAAAGCAACCAGCCCATAAATTAGTAATAAATACCTTCAATAGCAGACTGGGTTAGGCTTGAGGTTGGTTGAAGGGCAGGAGTTGTGGTGTCCTCAGCCAAATCCTGGACATCACCATGTGCACCTATGCAGAAAGCAACAGACAAGAAGGGAAAACATTTATGAGGTATAATGTACTACTTCACAGGTCCTACTGTTAGTTGGCCAGAAAGAGACAAAGCAAATCACATACATTAACATTACCAGCAAAAAATCCCCAGCATCAACACCCTGCAGCCGAATCAGCGGAATTTTGGCCTTCAGCATCTCCTCATATGGCCTGTAGGTACTCTTTGGACCCTGGATGGTCCCACTCTCGACATCAAGATCATGCTTCATCTTTTGCATAAGGGCCCTTCTCAAAGTGTAGAAGCGTTTCTTGCAGGATGGGCCACTACGTGGGTATTGAGCACTGCTAGTAAGCTCCTCCCCAATGGCATCCCACAATTTGCTCCTTTCTTGCTTGCCTATAGACTGGCTTTGGGAGCCAAAGATTAGCTCCCATTTGGCCAGGGTAAGGCACACAAGAGTATTGTTATCCGCCAAATTAAATTCTGGCTCCCTCTTGGCAAATGGGCGGCTGGCCTTGGGTGCAGGCTCACCTTGGGCCTGGGCCCTTTACCTTAAGGGAGGTCTGCACACAGCACCCAACACACTCCTACTTGGGCCAGCTGTGGCCGGCAGATGTCCAGAATTTGGCTCCATCCTGTAGCTGCACACACACACCACTATACAACACACAAGCACGCATACAGACTACAGAATGGCATCACCCTCTTTTTGGGTTGTGCAGGTTTTATGTGCTCTAACAACCAATTACAAACAGGTCCACTTAATTGCTTCACACATACTGGCCAGGTGCTTGTAGCCACAGCTCCACTGCACTGAGTGAACCATGTGTGGTAGGCAATTAACTAATTACAGAGCCAATTAACCAAACAACACACAACCAAAGACAACAATGTACTCATGTATATTAAACACTTGTGACATGTGGCTCTACAAACGGCTATTTAAATTAAGAGCAGCTTACCTTTCATTGGTCCACCACAGAATTTTCAGTCATGTCCGTTAATGCACGCAAGTTTCGGCTCACGTACGCTAGTAGCCCTACTAGCGTGCGCATGCGCAATCCGTTTCACGCACACCTGGGTCAGCTAATTGCAGACAGGAAATAGCAGAGCAACGCAAAAGGCGGCAAAGCGGATCTGTCCTTTTTCAAAGTTAAGTATAAATGGCTGGATTTGCCAACCTTCTGGTATTGTTACACTGTGGCAAAGGCTGTGGTGTAGTGGTGTGGTGCTTTGGTCCCTTAGCTCATTTTAGTGTCTGGCTGGGTTTGGTCCTCACTCTCTGTGGCTTGTTGGGTGATTTCTGACATCAGTGCTGTTTCTTTAGGAGATTGATTTTGTTGGCATATGCAAATATTGTGTAGCATACAACAAGTGAGGCTTGATTTTGGGGCCTTTTGTGGGCTGTGCAGCAACTCCCCTCTTGGTTGTGCCTAACTTAGAAAGCACAATTTCAGTAGTCTGTTGGTTCAGACCACTATACTTCTGGTTTTGTGGTGAGCTGCATTTTAGTGAGTGTGTGAGGAGTGTGCTTGCTTGTGTGTGTGGTGTGTTTGTGGTTTTTGTTTTTGTTTTGCTTCTTTTGTATATCTGTTGAGTGTGAGATGGATAAGAGGGTGATGTATGGGTTATGGGTGCAGGGATGTGTGAGAATGCTGGAAGAGCAGGAGGCCAGGGAGGAGGGTTCTGTGAGGCTTAGGGCACCCCGATCCTTTGGCATCCGCCTTTCAGTGTGGGATTTAAGTGACGAGCAGATCAGGAGCCGCTTCCGTCTGAATCGTGCAGCACTACAGTCCCTATATGATCAGATTAAGAACAAAATCGAGCCATCCACCAAACGCACCAGATCCATTCCAGGCATAGTACGCCTATGTGCCACTCTTAATATTGTGGCACGAGGAAACTTCCAGGCAACCTCTGCCCTCCTCAGCGGGATCAGCCAGGCTACAATGAGCCGCATATTTTTCCAGGTAGTACTGGCTATTTGTGACCTGATCCCTATTTACATCAAGTTTCCTGAGGATGAGGTTGCTCTAATAAAACATGCTTTCTATCGCATGGGAGGGATCCCGAATGTGCTAGGGTGCGTGGATGGTACACATATCCCTTTCTGCCCTCCCCGTGCACAGGAGCTGCATTATCGGAACAGAAAACAGTTCCACTCCATCAATGTCATGGTTGTCTGTGACCATGACATGAAGCTGCGGGCCGTGAGATCTGGTTTCCCCGGCTCATGCCACGACTCTTACGTGCTGCAGCGGTCAGTCCTGTGCCGGAAGTTTGAGAACAACGAAATGCCAGCTGGCTGGCTACTGGGTAAATAACTAACCATGTCAAAGTATTTTGCATAAAATATGTGGCCTAGTAAGCTACATTTTTAAAAATGCCAAAAAAAACATGTACTAGTACTAATTGCTGTCTCTCTCATTGTGTTTTTTCCACAGCGGACAAGGGATACGGGCAGAGAAAGTGGGTGATGACTCCGGTCAGAAACCCACAGACCTCTGCCCAAGAACGCTACAATGCAGCACATCGTAAAACCAGAAGCATTGTGGAACGAACCATTGGACTACTGAAAGCGCGCTTTCTGTGTTTGGCACGCCCAGGAGGAGAGATGTTGTACAGTCCACAAAAGGTCTCCAAGATTATCCTCGCATGCTGTGTGCTCCACAATCTTTGTATATGCCACAGAATCCAACCCCCTGAAGAAACAGCACTGGTGCCCGAAATCCCCAACTTGCCCGCAGAAACGAGTGAGGACACCCAGACTGGCTTTGAGCTAAGGGAAAGCATGATCACTTCGTTTTTTGCGGTAAGCTAACTACCCTTCACTCTAATCCAAGTACTGCACTACAGGGGAACAATTTGTTGCCTACAATCATAATTTGTCACAAACTACTATAAGGGGTGTGTAAGATGACCCAAACCACTATAATGGGGGGGGGGAGTTGACCAAAACCACTATAAGGGGTGTGTAAGATGACCCAAACCACTATAAGGGGTGTGTAAGATGACCAAAAACACTATAAGGGGCTGTGTAAGATGACCAAAAACACTATAAGGGGGGGGGGGAGTTGACCCAAACCACTATAAGGGGTGTGTAAGATGACCCAAACCACTATAAGGGGTGTGTAAGATGACCCAAACCACTAAAGGGGGGGGGGGAGTTGACCAAAACCACTATAAGGGGTGTGTAAGATGACCCAAACCACTATAAGGGGTGTGTAAGATGACCCAAACCACTATAAGGGGTGTGTAAGATGACCAAAAACACTATAAGGGGGGGGGAGTTGACCCAAACCACTATAAGGGGTGTGTAAGATGACCAAAAACACTATAAGGGGTGTGTAAGATGACCAAAACCACTATAAGGGGGGGGGGGGGAGTTGACCCAAACCACTATAAGGGGTGTGTAAGATGACCAAAACCACTATAAGGGGTGTGTAAGATGACCAAAACCACTATAGGGGGGGGGAGTTGACCCAAACCACTATAAGGGGTGTGTAAGATGACCCAAACCACTATAAGGGGTGTGTAAGATGACCCAAACCACTATAAGGGGTGTGTAAGATGACCAAAACCACTATAAGGGGGGGGGGGAAGTTGACCAACATAACAATTAGGGGTGTTGTGCAAGTTGGCAAAAACTGTCCCAAACAAAAAACAAAAAATGTCAATAAATGCGAAAAAGCTAAATTAATTATAAATACTAATTCAAATTTTTCTTCTTTTTTTAGGCACCAAGATAAAAAACCACTTGATTTTTATTTGTGACTTTCACCCAAAAAAATAAAACAATAAAACAAAATTCACCAAAGAAACATGTTGCAATGTGTTTACTACTGAAGGTACTAACATTGATTTCAAGCCAACAGCAAACCAAGGCGCAGGCGCTGTGTTGAATAGCGTGTGTCAAAATGACAGCGCCTACAAAGCTGATCTGAAACATCATATTCACCAATGTAGGCATTGTTCACAACAACGCCAGGTAGCGACTGAGGAGGCCTGCTATAGCGAATCGCAGCCGCCCGTGGCGTACGCTAGCGGCGCTCAGAGCGCCATACTTCAGGCGCTCATCTGTCGCTACCTGGCGCTATTAATGAATCGGCCTCCCCGTCGCTGTCCAGTAATGTTGAATACATTGTGAGGAGTCGCTATTTGACCAGTACAGCGCTGTATGGGAGCGCATGTTAGCGACTGCTCATAGCGACCGACTCCCACCATATTCAGCAAAAAAACAGCCTCACAAAACTCTGGTGCTGAAAAATGCTTGTTTGAAGCCCAGAGCGCAGGAGGCTGTGTGTTTAAAGTCTGTTTTTAAGCATCTATCCACTAGTTACAAAGCGAAAACATATGGAATTACATTGTAATAACATTGTAACATGAACACTTTAATGGCAGACCTGTAATGTCATTTCTGAAGAAATGACATTTTTCAATGCCAGAATAGGTCACAGAATTATTTTTGATTTTTTGAAAAAAAATAAATAAACAAAAACCCCGTTTAAAGAGAAGAAAAGGTTCGTCCATTGAAATGTATGGGAGAGCGACAGGTAGTGAGAGGTCATACCTGGTGCTGTGCAAGGCTGAACGCCGGCGCTGTTCGCTGAGGCTCTGAAAATGGTGAATCAGACGCTGCATGGCGCTATCCCAGTCGCTAAACAGATTCTGCTTGATAAATGTGTAATTGCGTGCCGTGTCCGGCGTTCACCAGTCACTACCTGTCACTACCTCTCATTAACAAGGCACTACCTGACGCTATCCCTTCTTAAATAAGGGCCTAGGTTTTTTCACTTTATGAGAAAAGATAAGTGAAAAAAATTAGCGTAGAAAATAAACGTTTTTTCTGTTTTGAATCCCAAGAATTTGAAAAAGCTAAAACTTTAGATTTTTTTTTTTCTCAAAAAACAAACTAATTTCTTGTTGAATTGAGACCCTTGTGTGTAATTGATGGGATCGAGTTTCTGGGAGATCATGCTTTGTGTTGATTTTAGCTGCATGTTTGTATTGAAAGCATTTCAAGGTAAAGCTGGGCTTCCCTCATTGCACATGGAGGCTTAGAGGCCGATTCATTAATTGCGCCAGGTAGCGACAGATGAGCGACAGTAGCGGCATTTTCAGAGCGCCCGCTAGTAGTCGCTGTGCTTGGCCGTTGTTCTGTAGTTGATAGCGACTCAGTCGGTTTGCCGTAATGTTGAATATTGGGTGAGGAGTCGCTATTTGACAGGTTCCGCGCTGTATGGGAGCGCATGACAGCGAATGGCCATAGCGAACGGCTCCCAGCATATTCATTAACAAATCACGCTCAAAAATTTCTCGCGCAGTGAAATGCTTGTTTAAACCCCAGAGCGCTGGCGGCGATGGGTTAAAAGTAGTTTTTTAATCCCCAAACAACCATATTTTTGTATAAAAAAAAAAAACGTTTTTCAAAACATTTTGTAATATGAATACATTAATATCAGACCTGTAATATCAATTCTGCACAATTTTTTTTTTTTTTTTTTTTTACCTTAAAAAAAATATCTAACATTGCAGAAGTGGTGACAGAATTTTTGACATTTAAAAAAAAAAAAAAAAAAAAAACATTAATAGCAATTAATTAGGAATATTTAAAGATTGCTCCATTGAAATGCATTGGAGAGCGCCAGGTAGCGAGAGGTCATACCTGTCGCTGTTCAAGGTCGCTTGCTGGCGCTGTGGGGTGAGGCTGGAATAATGATGAATGATTCGCTATCTGGTGCTCTGTCAGTCGCTAAGCAGGATCGGCTTGATAAATGTGTGATTGCGGAGGGGAGCTGGCGTTCTCGTGGCGGTGACCGTCATTACCGTTCGCTCACCATTCGCTACCTGGCGCTATCCCTTGTTAAATAAGGGCCTTACTGTGCATTGATCCATGTGCCATCTGGTGTTGGATAAGGAGAATAACATGTAATTTTTGCTGCCGGAAAAGCCCACATGATCCAGTGTGATATCATGGGCATTAGCTTTACTGCAACCCTGCACTGGTGGAAGAGCTATTACCTCAGTTTCATCTGTATTCTCACAAAATGTTCCACTTCCTGCAAGGCTAATTGCAAATACAGCCATGTATAAGGCATCCAAAACAGACCCTACCTCAAGTTCTACACATAATAAGACAACTCAAGGAAGCAAAAAAACTACTGTATCAACCATAAAATTGAACCCAGCAGGGAGGTACAAGTTTCCCCTTTTATGAAACAAAAGTCCTCCCAGTCACAATCCCCTGTTTTCTTTATTGTTTATTAAAAAATGAATCCTGAGTATTGATGTAGCAGTGAAAAAATACACTATAGAGAACAGACAGATTGAAGAATGCCAATTAAAGAAAAACTGCTCTGTTAAGAATGTTTCATGATCCTTCTCACACATATCAGAGACATAAACTCGTATTTTCTCATAAATACAGATTCCTAACTACCTTTTGCATGAACAAATAGAATACATCACTAATGTATTCTATTTATATATCAAATATATTGAAAGTCACCAAAGAGTTAAATGATGATAAACTATACCATGAAATTGTCCTAGTTGCAAGATATAGGTCAAGGTGACGGCCTTCCAATAAGATGAACAGGTAAATGAAACATTACCTATTACTATACTAATGTACCATTAACATTTTAGCCCCTTGTTCCCTTGAGTTTATAGTAACTATTTAAAAAAATTAAAATAAAACATAATACATCAAAATGTAATGAAACATCCATTTACTACACCTCTAAGAAATCCATCTCTAAGTCTGCAATACAGAATTATAGAATATAGATTTTGGAAGACGTTTAGAAAAAATATTTCATATTCTTAAACACAGTATGATATATTTTATCCAGTGTTTCACCTTTGAAATAATCAGGAACATTCTAGTTGAGCAGCGATACATACTAAATATAGTCAAGTTAAAGTTACACATTGACCATTAATAAAACCTACATTTTAGGGCTCTATACAGCAAGGGAACGGGGTGGGGTTGATTTTAATATGTGCTATGGAAGTAGATGATGCTATATCAAATAAACTATATTAATAATGTACTCACAAATGTCCTTTATATTATCTTAAAAAAGTTGGGCTTTTACTATTTTATATCTGCTCGAATAAAATACAAGTAAATACAAAAAAAGTAGATACTAATCTTATCTGCTTGATGGCATCTTCAGCAGGGATCTTTTCCTTTTTCTTTAATCTTGGCTCCAGGCACACTTTATAGCAAGGAAGTGGGTTGCGGCACAAGGTAACTCCTTGCTGATAGGAGGAAGACTGACAATGCTAGATCTTTTCAAATGAACAATTTTCTCAGTGGAGTCAGCATGGGGACTATAGCCCTGATTCAGAGCCTCCTCAAAACCGTGTCGTATATGGCTCGTTTTTGGTATCTTACACATTTTTCCTGTATGCGTATGTGCGTACTCATGATTCAGAGCCTCCATCGGCAGCCTTCCGTTTACTGTTTGTAGCAGCGTACGCCAACGAGAATAGCATTTTTTGCCTCTCGTTGCGTCCTCGACAGGACAAGGGTAACGTATACGTTACCCCGTAAACCTTGTATACTACCGTTTTTCAGCGTCTTTGAACATAGCTTCCAACGAAGAATGTTTGTGTCTCGTTAGATTCTGAATGCATCTTTCTCTCAATATATGTCCCAATGGCATTTTCTTGGAAATCAGCTATGTTTGCATGCTTGTACGCATGCGCGCAGCTATTTACCTCATTCATGTCCCCATCTCAACTATTTTCTCACTAACTTCTGCTTCCATGCTTAACTTAACTCACTCACGGTTCCACCTTCCAACATCTCCCGTGCTTAATGCTTACCTTAACTCACTTGCGGTACCACTTTACATGTCCTTCTGTCCTTAATGCTTACCTAATGTTCTTCATTCTCTTATTAATTTTGGGATCCTTATTGATTATTTCTGCTGTATGTGATTTTTTTGCCTTTGTAAATGGTTAAAAAGTCTGTTGCTTAATCTAAAATAAACACGAAACATGGGTTAGTTAAATAAGATTTATTATTTATATAAAAATTGTTTTTTTGTTTTTTTTTATTGAAAAATATTATAAATTTCAGTTTGTAAAACTATTTACATTTTTTTTTTTTTGGCTTTTAAAATTTTTCTTTTTAGCAATAAACAACTATTAATAATGTTAACATTGTTTAACACAACAATTTAAAACAAATGTGGCCGGCCCCAGGAATTTAATCATCACTGGTCCCCATTGAAGCAGCAAGCTCCTGGATGTCGCCCACCAGCCGATTCACCATCGCAGTAAGCTGTTGTAGTCTATCCTGTGGTGTTCCTGTGTAAAGGAAGCAATAATTACTTTTTGGAAAATACACGTTTGCTAGCTGTGGAATGAAATCTTATTAATGTTCAAGCAAAGGGATGAGGCCATAGTTCATTATGCTAATAGATTAGGCTAGGGACGAGGCCATAGTTCATTATGCTAATGGTTTGGCTAGGGATGAAGCTATAGTTCATTATGCTAATGGATTAGGCTAGGGATGATGCCATAGTTCATTATGCTGATAGATTAGGCTAGGGATGAGGCCATAGTTCATTATGCTAATGTATTAGGCTACAGTTTTTTTAGACCTGTGGAATAAGCTATGTTATAGGTAAGCAAATAAGTTGACTTCAAACTTACCAGGCTGGTGGGCAACCTGAGGTTGGGGGACCAGCATTCTCTCTGGGGCCTGCCACTGGACCGGATCTGAGACCTTCGCCATGCACCTCAGGGGCTTGGTTTCCAGGCGTCTCTAAACCGCTCTCTCCACCCACTACCTCCTCATCTAAAAGAATAGAAGCAGGAAATGAGTGTGTGTTTACAGTGCATGTACCTGTGTGTGCATCAGTCAGAGAAACATACCAGAGTGTTGTGGATCCTGCATCTGGGCCGACTCCCTGGCAAGCCGCTGATGCGCCTCCTCTGTAGACAGGTCTAGTGGCTGCTCGGAGCCACCTACAGAGGAGGGGGAGGACCTTGGCCCTGGAAACACACCACCTTCACTCGCACTCGACTGCTCGCCTCCGGGTGGGTTTTATGCGAAAATCTAATTCGCTCACTAGAAAAGAATAGCATTCAGAGGCCTACCTAAGGGCTTTGGGATATCTAACAAGTGATAGTCATATACTTACTTGGGAAATGTTGCGCAAAGAATCACCTCACCCGGGGCCTCTACCCTTCGCTTTAGGTCCTACCAGTGTTGGATGATCTGGGTGTTGCTACTGTCACCTGTTATTTTGGCCACTATCTCCAGGGCCAACGCCCTCTTTTGGAAATCACTCGCCAGGTAGTTGTACCTGTTCTCCATCATCATCTAAAAGATACAAGAAAAACACATTTGATTAATGCAAACATCATACAAATTACTATCTCAGTTATAGCAGGTTTCAAAATTACATTCCACATAACATTTCTAGCCTTCATCTATCTTTCTAGATGCCATTTTGGTTTTGCGCACATGTGCTCATTAACTTTTGCTTGGCACAGCATTTAAATTCAAATTTCGCCCCTACTGTTTTGGCCTGCGCTGCCTAATCGCATATGCATGCATTTTGCCTGCAAATGAATGGCCTGAACCCACACTTACGAGCATAACGGCATTCTGTTGCTCGCGGGTGAAGAGCGTGGGTGCCATTTTGATTGTCTGGATCAGTAGATATGTTGCGTCCCAGCGGTTTCCGGGATGCGCACGTCCATACGCATGCTTACGCGTAAGCGTCATACACAGTCGTAACTAATTAAAGGGTACTTAGAGAAACAGCTGAGTGTCTTTACAGATATCGCTATGTCTGTCAAGAAAGGTAGCCACAAGCCCCCCAAGTCCCATGAACGCCATGAGCGTCATACCGAACGCCATGAAAAAACCTTCCTCGAGGCCTGCAACTAGGTCCCGCAAAACCAGTGGCCACTCACAATCGACAAAAACATCCACTCGCCACATGAAGGATCCAGTGGACCACACTCCAGCCACCTCCAAATATGCCCCTGGCCCACAACATCCCAATCACAAAGGAGCACTAGTAGTAAGGGTAAGGGTAAGACTCATCCTAGAAGCCCTAGCCCCCCAACCACACCCTCTCCTGCTCCTTCCCAATGTCACCAATCTAACGTGGAGAGCCCTGAGTCACCGGGCAGTTTATCGGCAGTAACTTCTTTGGCCAGCCAGGCGATGACACCCAGCCCCCATGCAAGTCCAGCCTAATCCACGTTAAGCAAAATATCTGGCTATTGAACACCTGCAAGTCACCCAAGAATGTCACCCAATATTTTATTTAAAAAAAAAAAATAAATTTGGTTAAAAAAAAAAACAAAAAAACAAAATGTGGTTAAAAAAAAACAAAATTTGGGTAAAAAAAAAGAATTTGGGTCAAAAAAAAAACAACAACCAACATTTGGCACCAAAAAAAAAAAAAATAATCAAAAAAAGAAGAAATCAAATGATCCTGGACGGCTTGCCCCGAAGCACTCTGGGTGCCCTCATATAATTCCTCCGGAATGTCCGTGGTGGCTGGAGAGGGTGACTTGTCAACATACTGGGGGACCTGCTGCATTAACGCAAAGTTATGTAGGACACAGCAAGCCATTATGATCTTGATCACCTTGTTGGGGTCATACTGCACCCCCGGTATGGTCCAGGCATCTAAACCTGGCTTTAAGCAGGCCGAAGGCTCTCTCCACCACAGCCCTGGTCTTTTGATGGGCCCTGTTATAGCCCTCCTGGGCGCAGAACGGGGTTAATCAGCCATGGCAGTAGTGGGTATCCCTGAAAATAATAAACAATAAAGTTAGGGTTTACTTCTTAGCTACATTGTATATCATGTCATCAGAGGGAAAGAACATCCATCTGTTGAGACAGGGTTATCCAAAAATATTCATACTCATACATTGAAAGGCTAATGCAATTCTTTCACAAAACTTACCCAGTAGCCAGCCACCAGACAATTCTCCTGATTGAAAACCACCATACAGGCTCGAATTTCTCAGGATATAGGCGTCGAGGGTGGATCCGGGAAAGCTAGTCATCACACTTTGGAAGCGAAGGTCCGGGCCAACCACAGCTTGCACATTTATGGAATGGTCCAGCTTCCTGTTCCTGTAAGAGCAGAAATACAGGTCCTTAGTACACAAAAACAATCCCCACATTTAGCAAAATACACAACACAAAATAAGGTATCCTTATTGTTAAAGTGTATATTAAACAGTTACAACCCCAAAAAAAAAAAAAAAAAAGGACTGTCGGATTCTAATCTGGTATACATGATAAAGACTAATTAAGGTCTGCATGCAAATGTTTATTTAAGGCCTACATTGAAATGAATAGTTAAGGTATGCATGAAAATATTTACTTAAGGCCTACATTGAAATGCATAGTTAAGGTATGCATGCAAATGATTGATTTCTATATACATTACAAGATACTGAGATTCAATTAGTTAATACAAGTCATAATGTTGAACAAAACCACAAACCTACATAGATATTCCTCATCGGCTGGAGGAACCAATGCATCATTGGTATAATCGATCGCACCCATGACGTTGGGCATGTCGGCTATATTAAAAAAGCCCAACTTAACCGCATTCCAGGCTACCATGTTGTCTGGGAAATAGATGTATTTTGGACACAGGATAGCCATGCCATCCAAAAACTTGGTTATTGTGCGGCTCAGCATAGGCTGGGACATCCCCACAGAGAGGGCACCCAGCCTCTGGACAAAGCCGCCCGACAAAAATTGCAGGCAGCCAAGCATCTTGGTCAAACCGGCAATTGCATGCCCCTTTCTTGTGGTGCGGGCTAACCATGGCCGCAGCTCACTATACAAATTATGGAGGGAAACGCAGTTAAGGCGGGTGAACTCGAACAGCTCAACGTCATGCATGCGATCGATGTCCATGCGTGCGCGGTGCAATCTGGCTTCTGCCATGGCGATGCACAGCATGCCATTCAGCTGCAGACGCTCATACTCCTCCACGTCCTCCTCAAACATCTTAACAGCTTCTACTTTAGAACCACTATGTGAGTTCCTGATTAGCGACCTCAAAATTACCCCTGTTATGATTTTTTTTGGTTGATACACAGCCTGCCTTTATTCAAAGGCACAACTTAAGAATTATTATAAATTCTGTATCAATTTATTAAATACATTTAAAAACAGTTGCCTATAATAGTGGCCTTAATTACAATCAGTAGCTTAATTGCATCACAATACATGTTACATATATAACCTGTCTTCCCTTGTTACAAAAACTCTTGTGAGTTAACGATACAATGTTTCATCAGCTTTTCAGAGGGGCAGACATGTATCATGTTTCGCCTTGCACGGCTTCCTCAATGCCCTATTTATATAACAAGCAGACAGACATTTCATACTGTTAGTAAGTTGGTTAGTAAATTAGTGTATATTTATAAATTCTACATTCTTACATTATTCAAATAGGAATTAATTGGGAGACATGACAGTACCTGATTCTGATGATTTTACATATAGGGTCGATGACTTATATACAAGTTAGGTATTCCACAAGACGAACCAGTGGTGTGCACTTTCCTGTTTATCAAAACTTATGCCAGTCAGTATTGGAGAACACATTGTGTTCTATATTGTTAAAAGACATGAAGATAACTAATTTATTCCCAAGTACCTGATTTAGTTGTGGTCCTCTTTAAAAGGGTTAGTCTGTCGGGCCTCTGAAGACAATTCCTGTACTTTTATTCAGAGGATACCCCTTGCCCCCATAATGATCCCTATGTGTGAGGAGAACAGAGAAAGGGACTTTGTCTATGTGCCTTCACAGTGGTTAAATCACTGTAAAGTGTAATAGGTTAAGTTAAATTAAATTAAATTATTACACTTTACAGTGATTTAACCACTGTGAAGAAAGGGACTTTGTCTATGTACCTTCACAGTGGTTAAATCACTGTAAAGTATAATAGGTTAAGTTAAATTAAATTAAGTTATTACACTTTACAGTGATTTAACCACTGTGAAGGCACATAGACAAAGTCCCTTTCTCTGTTCTCCTCACACATAGGGATCATTATGGGGCAAGGGGTATCCTCTGAATAAAAGAACAGGAATTGTCTTCAGAGGTCCGACAGACTAACCCTTTTAAAGAGGACCACAACTAAATCAGCGCGTATACACGTTAGCGTAAACACATATACGCATGAAAAAAGTAATGTACAAACCGAAAACTCATGTAAAAAAATACACAGACAAATGCGAAAGTGCACGTGAAAGAGGCTCTGAATCAAGGCTTATATGCTTAAATCTTACAATGGTAAAATGGGATTAGATGAACATATTGCTTTAGAGCAGGGGTCCCCAATCCTCTCCTACAAGGCTTGCCAACAGGCCAATTTTTTTCAGATCATTACACAGATGCACAGGTGAAGTAATTAATGCAGCAGCAGAGTTTTAGAGGCAGCTCTTTCAAGAACCACAAAACATGAACTGTTGGTGGGCCTTGTAGGACTGTTGAACACTTTTGGCTGCTTTCCAAATCATATGCAAGCAAACATAGCATAATGTTGATTTCTTAGTTGTATTTGTTTTAAGGTCATTTGGAATTAACTATTTAATATAAAAAACTCATGGGAGTATCTGTCTCTAAATATATGAAGCAACATAAATTTGATCGATTTTTCCCTGAAATTTGGAGGATTCTGGTTTGAATGAATTAGTTCACTCATCTTTAATTATCATCAATGTATCCATTGCAGTGCCTAGCATGTTAAATCCCCAGCATATCATCATGCTCAGCAGCTGAGAAGCGCTGCTTATCAAGGGCAGCTTATTCCCAGAGACGTTTACTGATTAAACCTGAACAACACCCTAAAACTAACTTTTCTGCAGAAAACTTAGGGCCTGATTCATCAAGCACTTCTTCCAGACAATTCAATTTCAGTGCAAATTAGAGTAATGCAAAATATGATTTATACATTTTCAGCATGTTGCTGCACTGCAAATGGAAATGTGCTTCTTGTAGTGCAGCAACATGTGCAAGTGTGGGAAAAAAATATTATTTTTTACTCTTAATTTGCACCTATGTGGTACAGTCTGGCAGAAGTGCTTGATAAATTAGGCCCTTAGTTTTAGGGAGTTGTTCTGGTTAACATTAGACGTCTCTTCTTTGTATTTAGAGAAGTCAATTACTCATTGCTGTGCTGCCCCAATGTCAAGATCTGATTTGCCAGCAGCCATAAAAGTTTGACCTAGGGCCTTATTCCTGAAGGGATAGCGCCAGGTAGTGCCTTGTAAGTGGCAGGTAGCGTTAGGTAGCTTCAGGTAGCTTCAGGTGAAAGCCAGACATGGCACGCAATTACACATTTATGAAGGCGTTTCTGGTGACCGACTGGAACAACGCCATGTAGCGTCCGATTCATCATTATCCCAGGCTCAGTGTACAGCACCGGCATTCAGCCTTGCAGAGCGCCACGCTTTACCTCTCCCTACCTGGTACTCCCCCATAGATTTCTATGGACGATCCCTAAATCCCTTTCCTGATCCCATTTTTTTTTTTTAAAACTAAAATCTTTCAGACATGTATCCTGGCCTAGAAAATGACATTTTTGAAAACGTTTTTGATTAATAATATTTTTATGCAGAATTGTCCTTACATGTCTGGTATTAAAGTGTTCATGTTACAATGTAATAACAATGTAATTTGTTTGGATACATAACGTATTCAACAATGCCTGCCAGAGACTGAGGCGCTCTGAAACAATGAACCATGGCCGAGCACAGCCATTACTAGCGTTCGCTCTGAAATCCTCGCTACAGACGCTCATCTGTCGCTACCTGCCGTTAGTAATGAATCAGCCTGTTAGTCTCAGTCCATCCTGCTCAGAAAAGTGTGAAGTTGGTAGTCCTTTTTTAATAACCAATGCCAGTTGACAATAAATTGGATCATTAGCCTCGATTCAGAGACACATTCGTCAGGACTTTTGTAGCTGTCTGTGTATGTTTTTGTGTGTGTTTGTCATTTTTTTTGGTTTTTCTGTTCCATTTTCCATTCGTACGTTTGTTCCCGCTAATGCGTCTATGCGCTTTCGATGAACGAAACTAAATCTGATCATTTGCGTTAGTTCGTATCATTTTCCCATCAAAATCTGATATTTTGCGTTCGTTCGGATAACTTACGTTATTGGTATGGGCTTGTGTCTTATTTAGAGAGCTGATTGCCGAGGGACCACCACCCTATAAAACCATTTCATTTGCGATCCACTTACGGGACCATTTTGCAGTCGGCTACCTTGCTTTCACCATGTTTTGTGGCTTTGTGGAGGAGTATGAGCGCCTTCAGCTACAGGGCATTGCATGTGTCAGCAGGGCTGAGGCCAGATTGCACCGGCGACACATGCATATCAATCACATGCATGACGTTAAGTTGTTCGAGCTGACCAGACTTAATCGCGTTTCTCTCCATAAGTAATTTCAGGTATGACCAAGATGCTTGGCTGCCTGCAATTTTTGGCGAACGGCTTGTTCCAGAGGCTGGGTGCCCTCTTCGTGGGGATGTCCCAGCCTACGCTGAGCCGCGCGCTATCCAAGTTTTTGGATGGCATGGCTATCATTAGTCAGAAATATATTTCATTTCCGGACAACATGGTAGCCTGGAACGCGCTTAAGTTGGCTATTTATAATATCGCCGACATGCCCAACGCCATGGGTGCGATCAATTGCACCCACGTTGCATTGGTCCCTCCTGCAGCCAACGAGTACATCTATAGGTAAGTTCAATCAGTCATTTTGTTATATAGTTTAGACAAACTGTATTGTAACTATCTATTAATCCCTCCTTGTAAATTGTCCCTGTGAAACAGCTTACAGTGTATATCTTAATCCCTCCTAGTAACTTGTCCCTGTGCCCCATTAGACCGTGTATAGCTTAATCCCTCCTTGTAAATTGTCCCTGTGAAACAGCTTACAGTGTATATCTTAATCTCTCCTAGTAACTTGTCCCTGTTCCCCATTTCACCATGTATAGCTTAATCCCTCCTTCTCAAGTGTCCCTGTGCCTCATTTCACCGTGTATAGCTTAATCCCTCCTTCTCAAGTGTCCCTGTACCCCATTTGACCACTCACTGAATGTGCAGTGGTGGCCCGGGACATGCGGTTTCTTAGTATCCTCGTTGGGTTTCCAGGCTCATCCCATGACGCGTACATCTTGTGAAGATCTGGATTATACCGTCGGTTTGAGTCTGGAGAATTCTCTGGTGGATGGCTCCTTGGTAAGTTTCCGCAAATTACGTCATTCACTTTTTAATATATGCCTATGAATAAAGTTGATGACCCATGTCTGAACCTAT
This sequence comes from Gastrophryne carolinensis, assembly GCA_027917425.1. NCBI lineage: Eukaryota > Metazoa > Chordata > Amphibia > Anura > Microhylidae > Gastrophryne > Gastrophryne carolinensis. The sequence goes on along the minus strand of CM051235.1, from coordinate 357,971,062 downwards.
GGCTGTTTTTACCCCTTGATGACATGTGAAACTGGACCTTAACCATGATCTTTAGCAAAGCACAAACCCTTAAAAACGGATTTCCAAGCATTTCAAAATAATACATTCATAGTTTCTAGTAACTTACTTATAATTCTTTCCCCCACTCGGCTGCAATTCTGTTCTTGACTTTATGATAGGGTCAGCGCCATATTTGCTCAGATGCATGACACTTACTGAGAAGAGGAGAGCGGGATAAATTGCAGGGGGCGGGTTAGAGCTGTGCTTTGCTCAGACAAAGCAGATCTGGGGTCCTGAAAAGGTAAGACATCCCAGAATGCTGAGCAACACAATCCTAAGCCAATTCCTGTTTGCAGCCTGCCTGATTTGCCCTCCGCCGCCATCTTTGATGTTTAAAGGCTCAGAACATGCAGTAGATGCTGTTAGGCTGTTTTTTTAGGTGAGCAATCTGTATGTACAGGGTGTGGCTAAAATATAAGATAGGCTCTTAGTCAGGGTGAACGCCCAGTTGTACATAAATTTTGAATTTTTGAATGTGTAATTTATGTAAGTTTTGTCTTATTCTTTCAGGGGATTCCGGCTATCCGCTACTTCCCTGGCTGATGACACCCGTCCTTCGGCCACAGAATGCGGCCCAGGACGCCTACAATCGGGAGCACCGCAAGACCTTGTGGAGAGGGCCTTTGGCCGGGTAAAAACACACTTCCGGTGTTTGGACCATACCGGGTGGGCACTCCAGTATGACCCCAACAAGGTCATCGATATCATACTAGCTTGCTGTGTCCTCCACAACTTTGCCATGATGCAGCGTGTCCCCCGGTATGTGGATCTGCCCCCCTCTCCACCCAGCCAGGACCCAGATGTGAACTACCGTGGCAAACCACGTGCCTCTGGCCAAGCTGTTCAGGCCAATTTGATAAGCACCCATTTTGCCTAATTTGGTTTTTATGTGTTTGTTTGTTGCATGTAATTGTTTATTCTTACTTTAATTTGCCTTTGTGAAGGCTTTTGTATTTTTTTTTTCAATAGAAATGAATTAAAACTAAAATTTTGACACATGATCTGAGCCTCATGCATTTTTATTTTGCATGTTTGTTTAGAAAAACCTTCAGTAATCTCAAAATAACCCAAACATTAATGCATCAACTTAGTCAACAACAGCTAAAGTCACATTCAATATATTTAATTGCAATATGAAAATTTGGAGTTGAAGGGCACTCGCAGACTTCATGTACATACATAGTACAACAGATATACATTGGTGCAGACTCATGGCACATAGCAATTGGCCACATCCAGGAGTTTTAAAGTAACGCACTCCATGCCGAAGTTTCAATAACCAATAAAATAAACATACATAGGGAACAACCATTCGCATGAGAATATTTGGGCAGTAATACATAGGGCCACATACACACCCTCTCCTGCTTGGCCACATTTGCCACAGGCACAGGTGGAAAGCAGCCATACCTATGCCACATCCACGCCTGTAAGTCAGTGGCCCACCCAAACAATAACCCCCAGTCCGAATGCAAGTCCAGACCAATCTTTGCCATGGTTCAAGGTAGTAGTTTCCCAGCCCAGAATGTCCCCCAATCTTGCCAACAAACAGGATGAGCCAGACACAATTTCATTAGGCCCAAGCCAGCAGCATGGCAGCTTCAGCGGCAGCTTCAGTGAGGCTTTAGCTCAGGCATTGGCTAGTGGGGTATCTCAGAACTCTAATGAGCTATATGAGTGACATTCAAAATCATACAAGCAAAGCCATAAAAAAGGCAATCTTGGTAGCGCTCACCAGACAGGTCAATACAGTGGGGATGTAGAGGAAAGATGTGGAGCAGATACAGGTCAAATAGCTGTTAAAATGGATGTTGCCCATAAAACCCTGGTGGTGGGTCTTGGAGGTGTCCCATCACCTGGGCATGTGTGGCATTCATAATCTGCCACTGTTGCAACATGTGTCTATTGCTTGTTCTAACTTCCTCGAGCATGGCAGTGAAATTATTATTTAAGGTGGCCATGTGGCTGTTGCTCGTCCTAAATTCAGTCAGCATGGTGGTGAATGTATTATTTATTGTCTCTAATTGTGCAGTAAGCTGCTCTGCGGTTCTTTGAGTCACCTGCCGAAAGAAACGGCTGTCATGGCGCCACGCTGACTCCAGGATCGGCACGCGCCTCCCCTGGGAAACTGGTCGACGTTGTTGACTACATCTACCAATTCCCAGGGTTTGAGCGCCTGCAGATGCTGGACCTCTAGGGCGAGCAAGAGTCGCAGATGTGCTCGGCAAATCCTCTGCAGCAGAGCTACCACTGGGGACTGTAGGCTCAGTCTCAGCCTGCTGCCCACGATGGGTTGGCAGCATGCGTCCAGCTTCACTCTGCTGCAGAGGATTTGGTGCAGTAGCATGTTGAGACAGTGGCAGATTAGGTTCCAGGGGGGTCAGTTCTGAAGGTACCAACAAGCTGGCATCCTCCTCCATCTCCTGGATTTCCTCCATCAGTGTGTGGGTCTGTTGGGACATGTGCAAAAAAAGGTTCAGTTTGTGCCCTAAATATATTTGTTATGCAAATTAGTCATGTGCATTCACATGCATCAGCATTTTCATCAAGTCCACTTACCCTATATATCTGTTCATGGGTCCTAGGCAGCACGGAAGTAGACGGCGTGGTCAAACTTAATGAGGCTTCCACACTTGCAGAGGCTTGATGCTGGGCTGTGTTTAAAATAAAAAGGCACGTAAACACCAAAAAAGCCTCCGCCAGTTTGTAAGCTGAAAAATAGAGGTTTGGAAATTTTGGTCATTGTGGTCAATACAACAAGCAGAAAATTGTACCTGTAATTGTGCAGTTTATTCTGTTTCTTCCGTGCTGCATACTTCAGGTCAGATATTTTGCACTGCATCTGCTCCACATCTTTAAGCTCCTCCCCTGCTGCATTGACCTGTCTGGTGAGCACCTCCAAGATTTGGGTCTTTCTCATTTTGCTTGTAGATTTTGATTTTCGCCCATATAGCTCGTCATAATGGAGTGTGAGCCCACTTGCCAATGTGAGAGTTTGGGCCTCACCAAACCTGCCACTCAACTGTCCTCGCCGCAAAGTTTGGCCTATTGCTTGCTGTTCTGGCTCATCTCTGTATGTAGGCAATTCGGGGGACATTCTGGGCTGGCTCTGTGGTGTTGAAATGTGCGACACGTGGCTTGAGAATGAATGGACTGGACTTGCAATCGGACTGGGGGTCCTTACCTAGGTGGCCACCGAACTTCCAGGCATGAATGTGGCATATGGGTCGGTGGTTGCCACCTGTGCCGGTGTCAAATGTGGCCGAGGAGGAGAGGGTGTGCTTGGGGGTGTGGGGCTTCTGGCCCTGTGGCTTTTTGTGGCCTTGCCACTAGTGCTTCGATGCCTATGGGAGGTACTGGCACCTGGCTCAGGAGAGGCAGTGCTGGCTGGGCTGTGGCTTCTGGTCCTGTGGCTCTTTGTGGCCTTGCCACTAGTGCTTCAATGCCCATGGGAGGTACTGGCACGTGGCTCAGGAGAGGCAGTGCTGGCTGGGCTGTGGCTTCTGGCCCTGTGGCTCTTTGTGGCCTTGCCACTAGTGCTTCAATGCCCATGGGAGCTTTGCCCACGTGGAGCTGGAGAGGCAGTGCTGGCTGGGCTGGGGCTTCTGGCCCGGTGGCTCTTCGTGGCCTTGCCACTAGTGCTTCGATGCCCATGGGAGCTTTGCCCACGTGGAGCTGGAGAGGCAGTGCTGGCTGGGCTGGGGCTTCTGCCACACTGGCTCTTACTGGCCTTGCCAGTAGAGCGTGGTTTATGAAGGGATGTGCTAGGGTGGGGAGGAGGGGAGTGTGTTCTTTGGGGGCTGGGGCTTCTCACCCTCTGATTCTTAGTGGCCTTTGTTGCAGGCGTACCTGCCTGCCTTGTTGTTGTTGGCTTCTTCTTAGCTGCTCCCTCCTTGGCTTTGGTGGTTGGTTTTGGTTTTGCGGCCTTGGTGGCCAATGTCGCCTTGGGTTGGCCACTTTGGCTGCACGTTTCCCGCACCTTGGGAGTAGGTAGTTGTGACCGAGGCCGATTCGTCCCCTCGGTAGCACCTGAGGCTCCTCTTTATAATGGTGATATGAGACATGTTTACTTATGCCTGTTCCTTTACTTATATATGACTACACGGGATTAGGAATTGTATATAGAGAAGGATTATTTACATATGAGACAACCACACATATTGGTTTTCTTAGCACAGATAATTTATAGCACATTGCACTTTTGATCACTGTCAGTCTTTCGGCATAGACAATTTACAGCACATTGCACCTTCTTTTTTTCTATGTTTAACACTGGGTTACCAGTGTACCTGGTATATACACTTATATAGATGTTGTTTGTGTGGAATTATCTTTTTCTAGTTCTCTGTATACAGACATTTTTTATCAATTATTTACAGTATTGCACATTATTCATGAATTGCTCATATTATATAGTTGTTTGCATATGTATTTTCTAGCAGACAGGCAATTCATATAAATTTGTTTGAGAGTCAATAACAAGGATTGCCATCAGAGGGCGTTGTCATACATGTTTTTTAAATAGTCTTTTTGTATGTGTGTATGTATAGTTTTTGTTGTATTGGTACTTTTTGATATTAAATACATTCAATCATTTTAAGATTTATGTTGGTTTGTGCGGCCTCATTTATAAGGTGCTTTTGTTGAGCTTGTGCTGGCTGGCTCATTTGTGTGGTGTACTAATAGGGTGGTACGGTGTACCTGGGTGCCTTTGAGGCCTGCACCCTTACATGCAATTTAGGATAGCTGTGCATTACTTCAGTCTTTTGTTGTTTCTAATGCCTGGGTATGACGCTTACGCCTTCGCGTACGGCCGTTCGGAACTCGGAAACCGCTGGGGCATTACTTATCTGCTGCGGACAAGAAGAAAGATGGCGCCCACGATCTTCACCCGCCAACAACAAGAGCTGATGATGCTCGTAAGTGTATTGTAAGGACTTTGATTTGCCATATGCATGCCTAGGCCTTAAGGAAGCGCAGGAAGAAACAATTGTGTTTAAAAGTTTGTAAAACTCCGTGCCAAACAGAAGTAAGTGCGCACATGTGCGAACCAAGTCACTTCCATCTAGAAGGATAGTTTGAGGCTAGAAATGTGATTGGGAATGTCATTTATTCAACTGATCGATTTGTGACACATATTTGTATGCAGTTTTAGCTAACAACTATTTCTATTTTGTGTTTTTTAGACGATGCTTCAGCGCAGGTACGACTACCTGCCCAGCGCATTCGAGAAGAGGAATGTCGCCATGGAGATCGTTTCCAGGATCCAGCAGGAGACGAACACCACCTTCACCCATACACAGATCATGCAGCATTGGTCGGACCTTAAGCGACTACACATGCCCCAGGTGCGGCGATTTTTCGGGCTCCAATTTCCAAGTACATAGCGATTGCATGCTAGATGTAAATAATATAGAAGGTAGGCCTTTATTTATAAATGCTTTGCTTTTCTAGTGTTGGAAATGGAGTACCATATCCGACGCACCCGGAGGCGCACAGGCCGACCAGTGCTGCATGAATCTGCAGCAGAAAGTGAAGGTGGTGGATCTCCAGGGTGACGTTCCTACCCCTCCACTGTAGCTGCCTCCGACCAGCCCCTGGACCTTTCTACAGAGGAGGGGCATCACAGCGTGGGCAGGGAGTCGTACCAAGCGACGGAGCCATTAGCCTCTGGTATGTGACTCTTAGTGTAACCGCACACACATACATGCTATTAAAAGCAAAGCTGATTGCCTTAATCTCTTTTTCTAGATTATTCTCTAGCGGGTGAACGATCTGGAGCAGGGACTGCAGCAGATCAGGCCCAGGAGGCACATGGAGAAGGTGGGTGATGTCAAACACACATTCAAATTGTCATTTGCTTACTGTTGACTCAGACATGTAGTGACCCTATTTGACATGTCTCTACAGCCTCAACTTCCCAGCAGTGGCAGGTCCCAGAATGGAGGGTGGTCCCCGAAGCAGACCTCGGCCACCAACGAAGTAAGTTGTAATGTCATTATTTTGAGTATGTGGGAATTGACATGATAACCAAGATATCTAAAGCCATAGTCAATGGCATTAGCAGAATGACATGTGCCCTCTTCCTTTGATTAATTCCTTAGCATAATTACATATGACCTCATGAGTTAGCTTTCAACCTAATAAACATTCCATCCACAGCTGATAAACATGTATTTGCAAACAAATAATGTATTTTTCTTTTTTATACAGGGACCACACGTGGCAGAGTGGCACAAATGAGTGCCAGGGTCCTTGCGTTGGTGGCCGAGATGCAGAAGCTGCGCGACTCGTTGGGGACCACAGATGAAGAAGAATAATGTTCTGGGTCCTTCCATTGCTATGTATATAGTTTTTACATTTTTTAAATTTTTAAAACATTTAACAAATTTATGAATGTAAAATTTTATACAATTCAAAAAAAGTTGTTAAATATATTTAAAAAAAAAAGCCAAGTGCAAAGTGGCATTTCTGATTAAAAAAAAAAAAAAAAAAAAACCTGTTTCTGTGTCATTTCCTTTTCTAAATACATTCATTAAGGGTTGGTTACCACAAAACGAATGGGGCAATAAATATTTAGAGATGAAGATTCGCAGGACCGCGAAGTGATTTGGGTACGTTTTAGGGGTGGGAAATGCAAGAATATACTGACCACGAAGTGATTTAGGTAAGTTTTAGGGGTGGGAAATGCAAGAAGAATGAGACCGCAAAGTGATTTGGGTAAGTTTTAGGGGTGGGAAATGCAAGAAGAATGAGACCGCGAAATGATTTAGATAAGCATTGTAGCAAAATTTAGTAAACCAAATATGTAGGCGAGCACATTAATGAGTTAAGTTTGTAGTGCGCAGGCGTAAGGTCGTAAGGATTTTCGTCTGGACGATTATTTACTGTAAAAGGAAATCAGAATCTAACGGGAAACGTAAAGGAGTTGTGGCAGGAGACGATGGAAAAAGAGCAAAAACGAAAGCCTACGTTGTAACATGAGTAACATAAACGGAAATCGAAAGCTGGAAAATGACATTCTTGTTGGCATACGAACGGACGAAGACTTTACTGAAGGCTTGTGATGCATGCATAGAATCACTCGTACACTCATACAAGAGCGGGAACATTTAAAAAAAAAAACAGATCAACACAAAAACAAAAGTGTTATTTTGTCTCTCTGAATCAACCCTATTGTCTGAACTTATTTTAACCTAAACTTTTCTACTCTGCTAAATTTGCCTTCTTTATTTGCTTTGTAGTGAGAAAGAAAAGCTAAGTATCTCTTTTTTCTTGCAATAAAGACTCAAGGATCCCTTACTAGTTTTTTACAGCAAAATATACCCCTTTGATCATGGGGGGCTGTCCTATGCCATCCACCGCTCTCCTCTGCTCAACTACTAGATTTTGCCACTCAATCCCACTGCAGAAAGGGACTTTTTATACCAGTAGAGTGAACTGATGTTAGCTCACTCACCAATATTAAAGGACACTCTCTGCTGCGGGGAGCAAGATGTTGGGGGCCCAGCATGAGACGGGTCCCCTGGTATCTGGGCCCTTCTGAAGACATTGCAGCCAGCCCAAGGATGAGAACACCATCTGGCACTGGAACGTTGGATGAAGGTAAGTGCATTTTTTAAATGACTTGTTAAAGTTTGATTAGTGTAAACCCAAATTTCTTGCGGTTTGATGGTAAAGCAACCAGGCAAGTATCTGAACCTGTCATTTTAATTTGCAAACTTACAGTACAGTTGGACAGCTGTTTGCTAATTGTTTAAAATATTGCAAGACAAAATATGTGTGACAACGAGCCAAAATGCATGAGGATATTAACAAACTGTATCTCACCCAGATAATAATATATAAATTTGTATTTATTTTATTTTATTGATAATTGGTCTTTAAAGGGTAAAGAACAAAATGAAATATAGTTAACGGACACAAAAATTACTTTTTGGCTGTTTGGCAGGAGAATAGATTTAGGCCTTCCTGTAGTGCCCATATGGATATAGCTGAGGGCACTGTGTATTAGCCATATCATTGAAAATTAAATTTCATGTCATATGCCCAAGGGCGGATTTTAAGACCTCTGCCAGACCTAAATAATACTGTAAAAAACAGATGTTGACAGAATGCAACAAAATGTGTTAAATACCTATGATGCTAGTTCTGCCCAGCAAAAGCTGAGGATTAAAGTAGATTTTTATCACTGCATTAGCAGTAAAAATAGCTTTAGTGAAAAGCCATGGGCTATCAGCAGGAAAATATTGTTATAGCAAAGCTGTTACTGTGAAATAAACCTTAACCCCAAATGTTCACCCCACTCAATAACATTCTTGCCCTGCCCTCCGCTAGAGAGTGAGTCAGCACCAATTGAATTTGGTCCAATTACTTACATACTCAGGACAGCACTGAATCTAAACTTTAGCAATTCACAATGGACACATTTTTACATGGCTTAAAGCCAATTATTTTTCAGTTTCCATAAATTTTATTATTTACATGTACAGATTTAGAAATAGTTAAGCACAGGAGCACAGCTCAACTAATTGGATTATCTAAGCACAGGAGCTAAATACCTTTTCAGTCTGTGGAGGGTCTCATTAATCCATTTATGCCGTATACCTAGTAACCTCCCGTGAACCCCAGTTACGATCATCCACCTGCAGGTCCAGCCCTCCATTGATATTGTTTGCGCATTGTAAGACCTGAGGGCAACCGTGTCTGGTGAAGCCTGATAGCGTTGGAGATTGGGAATTATCTAATAACCTGGACCTGTTAACTGGTGACCCTTACAATTGCATCCAGAACTATTAGTCAATTAATTCCAAAGTCCAGAGTTTAATACTTGGCACCACGTGAACATCTGTATTCTTTGATGTTATATCCCTTTTTACCAGCGTACCAAAAAGTGTAAGCTCAAACAATGAGAAAACATTTACTGCAATACAACATCCTTGACAGAAGAGTTTAAGCCAAATGATAAGTCAGTGCCAGCAACATTAACAGATACTATTAGCTGTTATCTGTAAACAATAGAAAAAATAATACAAAATTACTTTCTCATATCCATCCCTTGATTGAATTCAAGGTTCATTTAAGGTCATAATCCCAATTTTCATCTGACATCTGATTGTAAGGAGTAACCCTACCTAAGTTATAGGTAATGCAAGTAATTAAATGCATAATTTGGAGCAATTGGACAAATGGAAAGATTGTTAAAGCTGGTCAAGACACTCATAGGGTGAACCCAAACCCAAACACGGAATTCAGCCAGAAGTCTGTGTTCAAGTTCGGTGTCCGTCCCGAACACGGAAAAGATGGTTAATGGGCTGCTGAGCAGCCAGCATTCTAGTGTATGACTGCTATGGATTTGGTGGCCCGCCCTCTGGTTTTCTGAGCAGTAGTGCACAGGGGACATACTGATATGCCCTATGCTGCATACTGCACATATGTGTATGCACCATTTCAAGCACTAGGTTGTCTTGTGGGAGTGAAAGACGTGCACAAACATGGATTGGGAGAATTGACATTTTCTGGCTTTTTATAGGGATTCTTTTGGCCAGACATCCCAAATCAAGATGCCTGGATGTTGAGGCTGGAGTTCCATATTAACATATGGTACGTCCTTTTATATATATTTCACATACATTTTGATTTGCAGCATATTTATAGGACTAGAAATGCATATATAGGCTTTCTATTTGTTGAGCAGTGAATTTGCAGATTTTAAAGCAAGAGATGAGAGGCAAAGTGAAACAAACCACCTGTCACTCAACCTTGTGCAATTTCCTTTCATTCAAACATTGGATGTCATCAATATTTTAGTGGAAACGTTGTTACACAATGAGTAGGACACATGCTTCCTAAATCGTCAGGAAAAAAAGAAGTGAATGATGTATGATGACAGCAGCTGACAGTTAGCATGATTAATTTGCTGTTCAATGGTATGAGTCGTTGCTGGCTGCAGGGGGACCAGTTTAAAGCGAGACATATGGAATCGGCTCTGCTAATCTACTCAATCATGTCATGCTTTAGCTTTACTTCTTGATATAATTTTAATTGCTGCAGTATTGAGGCCATCTGGGGCTAAAATGGTGGCAGAACTATCTTCCCTGGTGTTTTCTGAGTAATTAAACACTATCCACTCTAGAGGTTTAGGGATGGCCTGTTGTATGGTGCTATGGCATGGTGAAAACCTGAGATGCTGATTTTATATATTTTGCTGCTGTGTATTTAAACTGCTACTAACAACATAATTATGACCTGGGGAACAAAAGCAATAAAACCAAAGGATATCATAGAAGAGCAGTTCCAACCTGAATGTTATTTCTATAGGGAACTGGTTACACTGCTTATTGCTTTAAAAGAAATCAAAGTAGATCTATATACTTCCTTGCAACTGGTCCTGGTCTACAGGGACACTAAACTAAGTCCTCCTACCCCCCGTATGCTATCAGTGAGCTCTGTTTAGGGATTCACCTTTTCCAAGTAGAGCTCCATTCGATAAATGACAAGAAATAGCCATACATGTGTGCAGCCATTGCAGATCCTCTACTAATAGCAGACACACTATCTCCTATCCCACATTTTAAACAGCTCCATGCCTGCATTTGGCTTACAGATGATCTCTACCTGTAGAGACATCCCAAATTGGGAGAGAGTGGTAAAGGTGGCAATGGCAGATCCCTCCCAATGTTACATAGTCAAACTTGTGGGCACTTGAGTCTATGGTCTAGAACAGGACTTCCCAATCAGTGGTACTAGTAGCACTTGGTGGTACTTGACCACCCCTTTGGTAGTACTTAAGGCCACATGGCCAAATTAGGGGGCAGACAAGCCACTCCTCTAAAGTGCCATGTGCTCAAATTAACTGGCTTCAGGATTAGACCATTTTGGGATGACTGTATTGCTGGCAGAAGAGCTTGAATTGTTGGCCTAGTATAGGACCTCCACTCTCACCAGGAAGGGATGGTACATGAAGTTATTGCAAAATGGGAAGTGGTACTCCATGTAAAAAGGTTGGAAAGCCTATTACTTCAGAATGATAGAGATTTAATAAAAATATGTCAGCTGGTGAAAGGCTGAAATATGATTGTACCAATAGTTCCTTAGAACTTGTTCAGTTCGAGGGGCTATAATGATAAGCCAGCATAAGAACCCTAAATCAGGCTACATATGTCTCATATGATGGCCCATGTAAGATTAAGTTAGGCTGCACTGCTTTTTTTATCTTGAAAAAATGGCAAACTTAAAGGGTAAGTCCACATTTGTGTGCAAACAATTTTTTTTTTGTCAACCTACTAGATAATGTCGGATAAAATATTCTGTAACCATGCTCCTTGATTTCTCCGCAAAAGATGTGAGGCATGGGAGTGGATAGAAGGTAAGCTGGGTTTCTCGTGTCTGAGGCCAACCTACCCACAAAGCTACTTAATCATGAATCATGACCAGAAAATCAGGAGAGCACATTATAGGAAGGGAAGATAGTAAAGAAAGGGAGTAAGCAAATCCCAGGAGAAGGGAAAAACAGTAAGGAGGGAAATAAAGAAATGAGAATAGAGAGTTATTGCTATGCTTGTCCCGACAATCTCCCACCAGCCTCCACCACTCCCTGCCCCAGACACCCTAGGTTAGCCCTGGTATGGCTGTATAGTCCAACCATGGCTGTCAAATCATATGGAACTGTTCCTGCCTGTCTATTAAAATAGATGTTAATTTCTCATTTACCATAATGCCATTAAGCCTACGCTTAACCTCTCCCTAAGTCCAAACCTGGCTTAATCCAGGCTCTGGCTTTAGTTTGCTTAGTAGCAGTAAAGAAAAATATATTTCCACATAGGAGGACTAAGATTGGGTATTTCCTACCTGCCAGGGCCTCCCATGCATTTTTCTTGCATTTTGCTTTACAAGTGAATTAATCATATTATAAACCCTAATCCATGACCGCTTGGCCTTAGGACAATCCCAAAATATATGAAAGCACAGCGCAGATGCATCTGAGGTGAAGCAGGCCTCAGGAGTAAGATACCACTCTCCAGAGCTTAAACATTAATAGAGCTTCTAGCCACAGTATTAGAAATAGCAATACAATTGGCGGGGGTGAGACTCTCACCCAAATCTCTTTCCCATTTAACTTCCTATGGTAACTAGCCCCCCATAAGGTCTGGTTGCAAGGGAGATTTAAGACACCTCTACTCAAAGTCAGTCAAGGCTAGGAGGTCCGGGTGATCACACAAATGTCTTATCTACAAATAGCGAAACTACTCCTCAGTCATCAAGATCCTCTTTAATTTCCTGAAACATCTTAATGTCTTCTATTTAAAGAAGTCCCGAACCTTCCTAAAACCATGGGAGGTCCACCATGTGAACAGGGCTGGCTGAAAAAGAGGATGATCTAGGGGGGTATTAGTAGACATAAGATTACCAGAATGCCTATTAGAGCCCCAGATAGCCAAAGAATGTGATAGAGAAGAAAGGAGACTGAAGGGACGATGACCCTGCAGGTCATAAGGGCTAGCCTCTGCAAGGTTCAAGAGGGCCCCGAGTGGAATGTGAGAACCAGCAAACAGCTATGGTAGGAGAGCTATCTGCGCTGCGGCGTAATATATTTGGAAGTCAGAGACCTCCAGACCCTCCCAAGGCTTGGGTCTAAAGAGATTTCTTCAGTTAACTCTCGGTCTCTCCCCCCACCCATTAAAATTGTTGACTTTCACAGTTTAATGGAAACTGGGAGAACCCTAAAAGGGTAAAGCAGCTTGGACAAGAGAGACATCTTCACCACATGGACCTGGCCTACCCAAGAAATCAGATAGGAGGCCAATCTCTCCAAAAGAACCCCTAAAGATTTAAATATGGATTTATAATTGATAGGATACCAGCTGTCATAATTTGCTGTTAATTTATTACCCAGGTACTGAAAGGCCTCCACCCATTGAAAGGCAAAATTGTAATTTAGCTGGGTTTGCAGTTCTAGGGTGAGTGAGACATTCAAAGCCTTATATTAACTTTGGTTGATTTCCAAATCAGAAATAGAACGATTCTATAGACCAGAGATGTAAGACACATTAGAAGATCTTCTGCAAACAGCATGAGTTTGTGCTCCATCCCCACACCCTCTCAAGTTACACCCCAGCTTAGCAACGTACACAACCAAAGTGATGTTTTTTGAGTATGAGGCAGGAACCACTTGACTGAGGCAGAGATGACGCTCCACATTCCTGAGCTCACAAGTGTCCTGCTCTAATTCAGCATTTTCATGATAGGATCATAAGATTTTGTAACAGTAGTTAAAGGGTTACTGGCAGTGTTCTCACCTTGGGATACCTCTACTGCTGCCAGATTTAGCCAAAGCTGCTGATAAGCTCACCCGCTACAGTAGAAAGATTCTTGGACTTGTAGTCAGTAGTTTTTACTGAAGGCCAGGAAAGTTGCTCCAACTTTAGAAACTCAAAGACACCAGAATATAAGACAGTTGGAAACATCATGATGATGAGTAAATTACAGGCATGGGGGTACAATCCAAACACAGTAATTTTACCATTTTTAGTCTTGCTGCAAGCATGAAGCTGATAGTGATTCTCTTGTTGGACAAAACAGAGCAGAGCAGATTTTTGCACTGTGTATAAGCCTAAAAGAATTCCTTGTTCATCTCACGATGTACTTGGCGAACAATAAATTGAATTGAATTGAAATTGAATTGAGATCAAAAACAATAGAGATTAATATCCCAACTGATGAGAATGTAAAGCCTGTCATCAGAAGTACGTTCTGAAGATAATGTATTACTACCTTACCACCACTCTATTATTGAACTCTGGAGCAGGGTCGGCACCAACACTAGGAATACCTGTACAAGTGCTTGGGCCCTTAGCCTCCTTAGGGGCCCATGAATGATGGGTGACTGGGTCCTGGGGGGATTCTCTAGTGTGTACACTTCACCTGTCTGGTGAGCCAGGTGGTCCTTGTGCAGACCTACTAATGGCTGGCCTCAGGACCAGAATACGATCATCAGTTTTCGAGGGTAGCTCAAAAGGAAGTGAGGACCAAAAGATCAAAAGGTGATTGGCAGCAGTGGTGAAATAGAGATAGAGGCAGCAGAGATGAAAGCAGGAACTGGAGGATGATTGGTGGCAGTGGAAAAGTTGACAAGGAGCAGAGGATATTTAGCAGAGAAGGTGGCTAGGACTAGGGAATTAGCAGCAGTGGAGAACCAGCTGGCAGCTAAGTTAAAAGGTGATGGCATCTCAAAGGGGCCCACTGAAACTCTCTCGTCCAAGGGCTCAAAGAAGAGCTCCAGCGACAATATTCCTTCACCTAGCATGACCTTTTTCTTGTTCAAAAAGTCAGATGACATTTTTCACCCCTGGGATGTGCACATCTGAAAGAAAGGAAACAAAATATTCCACTCACTTTGAGTTTGGTGCTAACAAGATCCCAGTCATCCGTTCTGACCACTTGTAGCCTGTGGTCTGTAGACTGCACCAGGAATGAGTTTTTCTTACATACAGTAATCAGTTTTTTTTTTTATTTTAATTAGATATGGCCAATAAAGAACCTTACCTGTGTTCCAGCACTGAGCCATGTCCTCATCCTTTGGTGTGGCAGGTGTCCTGGGAAACAGAATGCACTCTGCTCTGCGCTAGGCTCTCAGCATCTTGCTTCTCACTGCAGGGAGGGGCTTTTTATAACAGTGGTGTGAGCTAACGTCAGCTCACTTCACGGGTATAAAAAGCTCCTGCCTGTGGTGTAAGTAAATGAAGAAGCTGGTAGCGGGGCGAAAGATCTGTGTCCTTTGCCCCACTGAAGACAGAGGAGAGTGGTGTGGGACAGATGAGGACACCACTTGGCGAAGGAAAGCAAGGAAGGAGGTAAGTATTGGTATAAAACATGTACTTAAAGAACTTTTTTCTGGTGTGCGTCTTTTTTTTTTTTGCATTTAACTCATTGGGAACTGGTAAAGGGTCTTTGAGAGAAAACCAGTTCGCTCATTGAATGAAAAACATTAAGCTGTATATTTGAATAAAAAAAAAAACAGATCTGCCTGCATACAGATTTCACCAAAACACCGAACACCATTACAGACTGCTCAGTTTTGGGCTTAATTGTGAACTTTATCACAAGGATCAAAATTCATTTTTTATTTATTAAGGGGGAAAAAGCACTCATTAATGTAGTAAGCTTCTCGAATTCTTATTGAATTACTGTCTTTATTCCATGTTCAAAACTGAAAACAATGGCAGTTACATTTTTGTAAAATATTTTTTTTTCTGCAGCAGAAATAGATGAAAATGGCTCAGGCACACATTTACTAGTCTATAGTTAAAATAAACACTGTTTAAATACTGGTTGAGCTATAAGTATTGGAATACGTTAAAACTAGTGATGAGCGAGTAGTATTCGACCGAGCCGGTATTCGATCGAATACTACGCTGTTCGTCATACTCGATTTCGATCGAGTACAGCGGCGATGGCGCACTCACAATTCGTTTCCCCTCCCACCTTCCCTGGCGCGTTTTTTACACCAATCACCATGCAGGGGGGGTGGGACAGGTCCTGGGAGGACGCTGGCATCGCGAAAACGGCGTCTACACGCATTGGCTGGAAAAACCATGTGACCTCGAATATACAAAACTCAGCACTTCCTCTTCGTCAGCATTAGCAGCTTGAACTTAGTGAGGGACAGACGCTCACAGCAGGGAAAGACAGGCTGTCGCTGGCAGGGCCCCAGAAGCTCGGAATATCGCTTTTACCACCATCTATACCAGCTACCAGAAGACAAGACAGTCCTTAAGAGCCCTTATTAGGGCTGCTACGCTGAACAGTATATAGCTCATTTTCTATTTAGTCAGGCAGGGCCCCAGAAGCTCAGAATATACCTTTTACCACCATATATACCAGCTACCAGAAGACAAGACAGTCCTTAATAGCCCTTATTAGGGCTGCTATGCTGAACAGTATATAGCTCATTTTCTATTTAGTCAGGCAGGGCCCCAGAAGCTCAGAATATACCTTTTACCACCATATATACCAGCTACCAGAAGACAAGACAGTCCTTAATAGCCCTTATTAGGGCTGCTACGCTGAACAGTATATAGCTCATTTTCTATTTAGTCAGGCAGGGCCCCAGAAGCTCAGAATATACCTTTTACCACCATATATACCAGCTACCAGAAGACAAGACAGTCCTTAAGAGCCCTTATTAGGGCTGCTACGCTGAACAGTATATAGCTCATTTTCTATTTAGTCAGGCAGGGCCCCAGAAGCTCAGAATATACCTTTTACCACCATATATACCAGCTACCAGAAGACAAGACAGTCCTTAATCCCTTATTAGTGCTGCTATGTTGAACAGTATATAGCTCATTTTCTATTTAGTCAGGCAGGGCCCCAGAAGCTCAGAATATACCTTTTACCACCATATATACCAGCTACCAGAAGACAAGACAGTCCTTAATCCCTTATTAGTGCTGCTATGTTGAACAGTATATAGCTCATTTTCTATTTAGTCAGGCAGGGCCCCAGAAGCTCAGAATATACCTTTTACCACCATATATACCAGCTACCAGAAGACAAGACAGTCCTTAATCCCTTATTAGTGCTGCTATGTTGAACAGTATATAGCTCATTTTCTATTTAGTCAGGCAGGGCCCCAGAAGCTCAGAATATACCTTTTACCACCATATATACCAGCTACCAGAAGACAAGACAGTCCTTAATCCCTTATTAGTGCTGCTATGTTGAACAGTATATAGCTCATTTTCTATTTAGTCAGGCAGGGCCCCAGAAGCTCAGAATATACCTTTTACCACCATATATACCAGCTACCAGAAGACAAGACAGTCCTTAATCCCTTATTAGTGCTGCTATGTTGAACAGTACATAGCTCATTTTCTATTTAGTCAGGCAGGGCCCCAGAAGCTCAGAATATACCTTTTACCACCATATATACCAGCTACCAGAAGACAAGACAGTCCTTAATAG
Organism: Gastrophryne carolinensis; assembly: GCA_027917425.1. Classification (NCBI taxonomy): domain Eukaryota; kingdom Metazoa; phylum Chordata; class Amphibia; order Anura; family Microhylidae; genus Gastrophryne; species Gastrophryne carolinensis. The sequence goes on along the minus strand of CM051235.1, from coordinate 357,954,037 downwards.
CCCTTATTAGGGCTGCTACGCTGAACAGTATATAGCTCATTTTCTATTTAGTCAGGCAGGGCCCCAGAAGCTCAGAATATACCTTTTACCACCATATATACCAGCTACCAGAAGACAAGACAGTCCTTAATAGCCCTTATTAGGGCTGCTACGCTGAACAGTATATAGCTCATTTTCTATTTAGTCAGGCAGGGCCCCAGAAGCTCAGAATGTACCTTTTACCACCATATATACCAGCTACCAGAAGACAAGACAGTCCTTAAGAGCCCTTATTAGGGCTGCTACGCTGAACAGTATATAGCTCATTTTCTATTTAGTCAGGCAGGGCCCCAGAAGCTCAGAATATACCTTTTACCACCATATATACCAGCTACCAGAAGACAAGACAGTCCTTAATAGCCCTTATTAGGGCTGCTACGCTGAACAGTATATAGCTCATTTTCTATTTAGTCAGGCAGGGCCCCAGAAGCTCAGAATATACCTTTTACCACCATATATACCAGCTACCAGAAGACAAGACAGTCCTTAATCCCTTATTAGTGCTGCTATGTTGAACAGTATATAGCTCATTTTCTCTTTAGTCAGGCAGGGCCCCAGAAGCTCAGAATATAGCTTTTACCACCATATATACCAGCTACCAGAAGACAAGACAGTCCTTAATCCCTTATTAGTGCTGCTATGTTGAACAGTATATAGCTCATTTTCTATGTAGTCAGGCAGGGCCCCAGAAGCTCAGAATATACCTTTTACCACCATATATACCAGCTACCAGAAGACAAGACAGTCCTTAATCCCTTATTAGTGCTGCTATGTTGAACAGTATATAGCTCATTTTCTATTTAGTCAGGCAGGGCCCCAGAAGCTCAGAATATACCTTTTACCACCATATATACCAGCTACCAGAAGACAAGACAGTCCTTAATCCCTTATTAGTGCTGCTATGTTGAACAGTATATAGCTCATTTTCTATTTAGTCAGGCAGGGCCCCAGAAGCTCAGAATATACCTTTTACCACCATATATACCAGCTACCAGAAGACAAGACAGTCCTTAATCCCTTATTAGTGCTGCTATGTTGAACAGTATATAGCTCATTTTCTATTTAGTCAGGCAGGGCCCCAGAAGCTCAGAATATACCTTTTACCACCATATATACCAGCTACCAGAAGACAAGACAGTCCTTAATAGCCCTTATTAGGGCTGCTACGCTGAACAGTATATAACTCATTTTCTATTTAGTCAGGCAGGGCCCCAGAAGCTCAGAATATACCTTTTACCACCATATATACCAGCTACCAGAAGACAAGACAGTCCTTAATAGCCCTTATTAGGGCTGCTACGCTGAACAGTATATAGCTCATTTTCTATTTAGTCAGGCAGGGCCCCAGAAGCTCAGAATATACCTTTTACCACCATATATACCAGCTACCAGAAGACAAGACAGTCCTTAATCCCTTATTAGTGCTGCTATGTTGAACAGTATATAGCTCATTTTCTATTTAGTCAGGCAGGGCCCCAGAAGCTCAGAATATACCTTTTACCACCATATATACCAGCTACCAGAAGACAAGACAGTCCTTAATCCCTTATTAGTGCTGCTATGTTGAACAGTATATAGCTCATTTTCTATTTAGTCAGGCAGGGCCCCAGAAGCTCAGAATATACCTTTTACCACCATATATACCAGCTACCAGAAGACAAGACAGTCCTTAAGAGCCCTTATTAGGGCTGCTACGCTGAACAGTATATAGCTCATTTTCTATTTAGTCAGGCAGGGCCCCAGAAGCTCAGAATATACCTTTTACCACCATATATACCAGCTACCAGAAGACAAGACAGTCCTTAATAGCCCTTATTAGGGCTGCTACGCTGAACAGTATATAGCTCATATCCTATGTAGGCAGGCAGGGCCCCAGAAGCTCAGAATATAGCTTTTACCACCATATATACCAGCTACCAGAAGACAAGAGAGTCCTTAAGAGCCCTTATTAGGGCTACTACGCTGAACAGTATATAGCTCATATTCTATGTAGTCAGGCAGGGCCCCAGAAGCTCAGAATATAGCTTTTACCACCATATATACCAGCTACCAGAAGACAAGAGAGTCCTTAAGAGCCCTTATTAGGGCTACTACGCTGAACAGTATATAGCTCATATTCTATGTAGTCAGGCAGGGCCCCAGAAGCTCAGAATATAGCTTTTACCACCATATATACCAGCTACCAGAAGACAAGAGAGTCATTAAGAGCCCTTATTAGGGCTACTACGCTGAACAGTATATAGCTCATATTCTATGTAGTCAGGCAGGGCCCCAGAAGCTCAGAATATAGCTTTTACCACCATATATACCAGCTACCAGAAGACAAGAGAGTCCTTAAGAGCCCTTATTAGGGCTACTACGCTGAACAGTATATAGCTCATATTCTATGTAGTCAGGCAGGGCCCCAGAAGCTCAGAATATAGCTTTTACCACCATATATACCAGCTACCAGAAGACAAGAGAGTCCTTAAGAGCCCTTATTAGGGCTACTACGCTGAACAGTATATAGCTCATATTCTATGTAGTCAGGCAGGGCCCCAGAAGCTCAGAATATAGCTTTTACCACCATATATACCAGCTACCAGAAGACAAGACAGTCATTGAGAGCCCTTATTAGGGCTACTATGTTGAACAGTATATAGCTCATATGTAGGCAGGCAGGGCCCCAGAAGCTCAGAATATCGCATTTACCACCATATATACCAGCTACCAGAAGACAAGAGAGTCATTGAGAGTCCTTATTATTAGGGCTACTATGCTGAACAGTATATAGCCCATATGTAGGCAGGCAGGGCCCCAGAAGCTCAGAATATCGCATTTATCACCATATATACCAGCTACCAGAAGACAAGAGAGTCATTGAGAGTCCTTATTATTAGGGCTACTAATTTTCAAGAGGTCTCAGCTCTTGGGCCTCCACACAATGTTTGAGAGGTCTCAGCTCTTGGGCCTCCACACAATTGCTAAGAGGTCTCAGCTCTTGGGCCTTAATACAATTTTCAAGAGGTCTCAGCTCTTGGGCCTCCACACAATTTTTAAGAGGTCTCAGCTCTTGGGCCTCCACACAATTTTTAAGAGGTCTCAGCTCTTGGGACTCCACACAATTTTTAAGAGGTCTCAGCTCTAAGCTTCCCTTAGTGCTGGGGTGACACACTGTAACAAACCTCCTCCTGTAAGCTTCCCTTACTGCTGGAGTGACACACTGTAACAAACCTCCTCCTGTAAGCTTCCCCGACTGCTGAGGTGACACACTGTAACAAACCTCCTCCTGTAAGCTTCCCTGACTGCTGGGGTGACACACTGTAACAAACCTCCTCCTGTAAGCTTCCCCGACTGCTGGGGTGACACACTGTAACAAACCTCCTCCTGTAAGCTTCCCTGACTGCTGGGGTGACACACTGTAACAAACCTCCTCCTGTAAGCTTCCCTTACTGCTGGGGTGACACACTGTAACAAACCTCCTCCTGTAAGCTTCCCTGACTGCTGGGGTGACACAATGTAACAAACCTCCTCCTTTAAGCTTCCCTTACTGCTGGGGTAACACACTGTAACAAACCTCCTCCTGTAAGCTTCCCTTACTGCTGGGGTGACACACTGTAACAAACCTCCTCCTGTAAGCTTCCCTTACTGCTGGGGTAACACACTGTAACATACCTCCTCCTTTAAGCTTCCCTTACTGCTGGGGTGACACAATGACAGAAGAGGACATATCTGACCACATCTCACACACACACACACACACACACACACAATGACAATTAGGGGTGGGGTCTATTTATTTTCCCCCTTGCCTATGCCATCTGTGGTTGTCATTAGGCAACGTGATTTTAAGGGGTGCAGAATTTTGTTCTTCTTTTTTGTACAGTTTGGCTTGGGGTCCATGGCAATGTAGAGGAAAGAAGGTTTCCTTGTCTTGTCTCACTTTACGTAGAAGTTATATTGTGTTTGGAGTGTATTGTTGAGTGGCTGTGATAGTGGCGTAATAGTGCGACTTGGGCGCGTTATATGCACCCAGACATGCTTCCCCTGCTATCCCAGTTGCATTCCAGCAGTGTTGGCATCATTTTCTGATGTTTCAGGGTGGACTTGGTGACCTTCAAGTGGTCGAATTGAGATTTCCAAGTGTCGAGCATTTTTTTCCCATAGACTATAATGGGATTCGATATTCGGTCGAGTAGTCGAGTAACGCGGTCTATTCGAATCGAAATTCGAAATTTCGAATATTTCACTACTCGCTCATCTCTAGTTAAAACAGATATTACATTGGGTATGCCTGTTTTTTACTTTTTACAGTTATCCATGTTATATATGCTGCAGAGTATTGGCTAGAGGTATACCAGACAATGCCTATGGAGCAGGAAACTTCACAATATAAAGCAGGACGGCTACTAGGAATTTGGGGACCCCATACAGCCACAATGTGTTGCCCCTCCAGTTTATACACATGGGTCAAGAAAATGGTGGACCCCATCCATTTGCCACTATGGGGGCCCCATCAGGTGTACAATGTGCAAAGCAGAGTGCTCTGCTCCTTCAATCTGGTGGCTGGTAGTGGGCACTGTCTGGGCAGCACAGGAAACTGCCTTGTGCAGCTGGCAGCCCTGCCCGTTTCCCCTGCTCCCCTTCTGCTGTGCTATACACACAGCAGGTTCGGAGCGCCGGCAATCCCAACTTATCTGGCACTGCACTGTGTATTACATTGGCTTTGATTGTTGTATATATGTAGCCAATTTATTTTTAGGCATGTGGGATAGAGAGGTAGTCTTTGGGGAGCCCATGGAGTGGTACCAGCCCAATATCCTGAGCTGGTGGTGCTACATAGATGATGTTCTCCTTTTTTGATTAGGCTCCGCTCACAGCAGTGATAATTTCATCAGAAACCTTCATGTAAATTATCATGGCATTTTTCATACGCATACTATCTCTACTCGACAGATTGATTTCCTAGATTGTACAGGAAGAGGACGGCAGTCTTTCAACAAAACATGGCAGTGAATAGTCTCCTCCACTTTGGATCTTGTCATGAGGAAAGATGTAAGACCAGAATACCAACAGGTTAGTTTTAAGGATTCAACGTAATTGCTCTAAATGAGATAAATTGGAACAGCAGCAAGGGATCTGACAGGCGGATTTAAGGTAAGAGGATATCCCACTAGAATAATATACCAAGCATATCAGAGAGCGAAACATACGTCATGTTAATCCTTGTTACAACCCAGACATAGACCCAAAGATGGGAAGGATAGGGTCAGATTCATAACTACATATAATAGGCAATGATATGATCCAAGAAAGATTCTGAATAAGCATTTGATTTGTCAAAGTTGTTAGGTAATCATCCACAAATGACAGCAAGACGAGCCCCAAGTTTAAGGGGCAGACTATAAGGTTGATTCAGAGCCTTCTATATTCCATCTCGTTTTTGTCTTTAAGTGTGAACATTACACATAGTTTTCATTCAGTATATATGTGTTCACCTTTCAGAGCCTCCATCGGGAGCGCCTCATACTGTTTCCGTAACTGTGTAATCGAGAATGCTGTGAGTTCTGTTCTCAAAGCCTACGACGCTCTCATATACGTTGATTACTCTAGTCTCCCAGCGTTTTTAGAGCTTTTTTCATGTACCTTGCAACAAAATGTTTGAGTGTCCAACGAGATCCCCCTAGTTCTCTTTGGAAAAATCCCTTCATTTAGCCACTAAATACCATAATATTTTCGTTTTTTGTGAAATTTATACAGACACTGGCTTTTTTGGTGGCCTGTACACATATGTGAACCTTTTTTTTTTAACTGTTTCACATACCCTGGCCCTGCTAGCCCATTACTTACTTTTTGCTATGCCAAGTCTCTTCTGTTCCAAACTACTTAGCATGCCATGCTTGCCATGCATTCTTCTTCACTTCTTCCTAATGCATACCTTAACTACTTTCATGCTTCTTCTTTACTTCTTCCTAATGCATGCCTTAACTATTTTAATGCTTCTTTTTTACTTCTTCCTAATGCATACCTTAACCAATTTCATGCTTCTTCCTTACTTCTTCCTAATGCATACCTTAATCACTTTCATGCTTCTTCTTTATTATTCCTAATGCATACTGTAACCACTTTCATGCATTCTTCTTTATGTATTCCTAATGCATACCTTAACTACTTTTATGCTTGCCATGCATTCTTCTCTACTTCTTCCTAGTTACATATTTGGGATGCCCACATGGATATAATGTAAACATTACTCTATATACATATACACTATACTAAGTTTTACAATGTATGCTTTGCTGCAGTTTTGGGACTTTTGGGCACATATATCAATTTTTATTGCAACATTTCATACTTGTGCTTTCTGGGGTGACGGATTGGCAGGGCTGGTTGGGGAGGTGGATTTGTGTCCTTCAGCATGCTGGATGCGTCACCCAATGGTGGGGCGGTAGCTCTCGGCCTGCGGGCCTTTCACTGCCCCTCATGCTGTCCTCTGTCTTGTCCCCCGCATATCTAATTTTTTGCATACCATGTTCCCCTATTAGAACTGCAGTGACAGCGGTCTTTGTTTCGCACATGCTCAGGCATTCGTAGGAGGCTTGAGGGTCAAGCCTCCTTTCCAACACTTTGGCTACAGCCACTTCCTGGTGTGCTCTTCAAAATTAAGCTTTTTCTGCATTTTTTTTAATGCACTTATAATATTTCCCTGAACACTATTACAGCAAGTGTTGCACAATTTCTTGGATTAAAGGGTTAGTTTTCTTTGATACTGCTCCCATGAGGGTGAATATTAATGTATATACATTTAGTGTTGACAGGATATTTCTTAATAGTTGGAATTTACAATAAATTAATTTATTGTATTATCTGAATTGTGGGATGGTGCTCTTCTTAGAATCAATCCTGAGTTGGGAAGGATTATGCCCATCTTGCCAATGACATATATGTAAGAGCAGGGACTCTTCTTAGAACACACCACATTGTTTTGATCTGAACTTGGATTAGTGTGCAATATCTATTGCTTTAGCTTTGATTGTTGTGCTGAGGTATTGGCCGGACGATGTTGGACCCGTCGGCCGATTATCCCATCGCCTGTGAGTGCAACTTGGTACTGCTGTTTTCTGGCGCTACCCAGCATATTTATGGAATGCATTCTTCTTGAATAGAAATGACCGCTGGGGGCAAACTTTACTGTGCGTTTTGGCTGTGGTTTAGTTGTTTTTCTCCAAATTATACATTGTTAAGCAAAAAAACCCATAAAAATCAATTTTAATAACCCCCAAAATATATTTTGAACCCTCTAGGGCCTGTGTTTTAATTATTGACAAGTCCCAATTGAAGTTCTGTATAAATAAATGTGCATAATATTAATTATAAGTATTAAACACTCAAAATCTTGAGCAACAGCACCAGGTTTCATCCTGCGCTGTTTCAACCAGAGTGCCCGGTACTACATCCTTTTTGGTCTTGCTTTTAAATAAGACGGTACCCGGATGTTTAATGCAGCACACCATCCATGCTGAATATACTCAGCTCAGAGCCACCATCATGCCTATTAGCTGGGCCCCCCTTTGCCACCAGACTCAGAGAAGCATTACTCTGATGATGAGCCTGAGCTGGATTAACAATATTATTCTCACAGCAAATTAAGTCAGAACCGGTCAGCAACATTAGCTGTAACTAGTGGATGTTGGCTTTACTCAGTTCGACCAAACATTAGTGTAAAATGTAATGTAATGTAACATTTTTGTTGTTAAGGCTAGGGGGCTCAGTGGGGGAATATCGCTAGGATATGCCACCAGTGGGATCAATTCATAGCCAGGTGAGAATTCTTTTTTAGGAGAGTAAACTGTGATTCACTTTCATTGTTTACCGGGTGTAAATTCTCACCTGGCTCTGAAATGTCCCCAAAGTATTATAGCTGAGGATCCCATCTCTGGGACACACATCTATACTGATAATGAAGCCCCTACACCTACATATCATTTTCAGCCCCCCCAAAAGGAATAGACTTCTGAGTGGGCTCTCATATTAAGCATGCCTGTAGGGAGTCATCATATGCTGCTGAGGAGGCCCTGTGGAAGGGAGAGGGTTCATTATAATATAAAGCAGGCTGAATGAAAGCTGGATGAAAGATGCAGCTTTTAACAGCCATCATGGGGAGAGCAGAAAGCAGGATAATTTAACCCTTTTCCTGAATAGTCCCTTTAAGATTGTCTGCCAGCGATCTATTTACAGAGGGCAACCTCGGAGTTATCCCTGGAAGAAAAGAAAACACTAACTGCCTTCACTGGAGTGAACAAAAAAATCCCTTGAGGGTAAAAAGCAGGGGGAGTGTGGAGGGGAAGGGGTGGTGGTAATGTCAGAAGGGGGTTGAAGGAGAGGGGTGTCGGGGCAAGTTGTAAAACAGCAGGTCGGTGTTAGGTGCAGAGTGAGGTGGAGGACTCCTTTCCTCTTCGGGTTGGATGTGGTGGATAGGTCTTCCTAGAATGAAGAGGAAGAAAAGTTAGGAGAAGTACATAAAGAAGGGAAAACAGACTTCTTCCCTCAGCACTGAGAGTTACTCGCAGAGTTACTTACTTCATATTAGGTTCAGTGAAGAAAGGGGTCACTGATTGTAAAATGAATGCACCCAATAGTGGACAAAGTTGGGGCTACACTGAAATGGTGGCAGGTTAGCAGCTCCTCTGGGTCCTTGTCCTCTTGACCACTCTGGGGGGGGGGGGGGGCATATGGGTATGAACCCTAGGTTGCTTTAGGCATCATGGGCAGCACGGTATCCATTGTGACAGAGAGGGGAGGCAGAGATACTCTTTGAGTTAGACTGTGTGTGGGAGAGACAGGGGTATAAAAGATGCTGAGAAGGTAGGAGCCAGAGTTTGGTGGCACCATCAAAGCTGTGCATCCAGAGCAGGAGCAAGGGAGAGGATGGAAACCTCTGTGAGGAAGGCACTCAGGATAAGTCTATGCCCAAGCCTTCCTGGAAAGACACCACGGCTGGCTCAGACTCCCAGAGGGTCCCCTTTGCCCCCCCCCCCCCCCCCCCTTGCCTGGGCAGCAACTGCAGCATTCTGGAAGAATTCCATGTCCATGTTCAGTACGAACCACGAACTTTACAATCCAAGTTCGCTCATCCCTAATCTATAGGCATCATAGAGTCTGTCACATTCACACCATAAAGCATTTGGATCGCATCACAATCCCCATCATATATTTAGTCAAAAGCTTTCAACTTAGGTGTGTTTTTGTTCTGTGCTTTCCCCCTCTTCCCAGTGTACTGTTGGGATTGGGCAACATTGCATTACCTACAGGAGCCACTAACCATCTCAATTAACATACCTGTAAGAATAAATGAAGGCAACTAGACTTGCTGTTGTTTCTACTGATTCAACTGATTTTCTCCTTTTAGAATTACTTGTTCATAAAATTAGCAGTAATAAATAGTGGCTACAATCTACATCCCCTTTTTAACAAATAACTTGGGGGAATAGTATCAGCATGACTGGAGCAGTGAGGTGATATTAAGAAGACTTGAAGCAAGTGTGAACAGCACATTATAAGTGGTAAACACAGTCCCCTGCTACTATTCAATGGATTGTATTTTTTATTTTCACACAACATACCTCATTTACACCATGTTTAAACCAATCTTTATCTGTATCCAAGATACTTCACTGGCATCAAAGGTCTGTCCCGTGTTCTTCAGGTGCAGGTACAGAGATGAATTCTTGCCAGAGCAGTTTAATTTTATGTGTCGCTTGCTGTTTCTCCGAAATATACGTCCATGCACTGCATAGTGCAGCAATCAGTGCTCAGACAGGTGTGTTGGGGGGGGGGGGGGGGGGCAATTTTTGGTGACATTTTTTTCATCTTGGATGTAGAGAAAGATTAATTTTAAAAAAAGTTTTAAGAGAATTAATTTGAAAATTGAAGTAGCCTAGAAGGGTGCTGTCCCATTAAAGGACGCGCCACTTGACTAGCCTGAGCTCCTATCGGGAGCTAGACCAGTCAGCTTATAGGAGGTGGGGCTAGGGACAAGGAGCCCCAAAAGTTTCTTCACCCACTTTTCCCTGTGCTAAGCTAGATTTGGGTTTTAAAATAATAAGATAACTCAATTGATCATCAAAATTCCCCCCTAATGCAGGTGGGGGACAGGGCTCTGGATTGCCCCTGTGGACTTTAATGACAGTTGGACGTGAGTGACAGAATAGTACAGTCACACTGTCACACTGCTGCACAAATTGGGTGATTGACCTGTCACTCAAGGTCCCAGCTGCATCTTTTATGCAGATTACCCTCACCCCAGTGAGTAGTCTTTTATGTCATTGCCCAAATTGGACTTAGCACATGGGGAGGGAAAGCTTAGTAAATTGTTACAAAATGCTTGAATGTCCTCTTTAACTTTCTTAGGATACATGTGTTGCTGTGTTTTGCTCTTTTTCTCTCTGTGTCTGGCTGAGTTCAGTAAAAAAAAAAATCAAGGACAAAATACAGTACAATACAACATGACAATAGAAAATTATCACTAATCTGAAGCTGGTTTTTATGGTTTCCAATGTTCCCATTAAATGCTTTGGATAAAGCACTGTACATTTGCCTCCAAGTAATTCTAATGCATCTCACTGCAAATTTCTTTAATGTTCCTACTAAGCCTTTTCTTGGCTTGCATCTTGTACCTAATTCAATCTTTCTGTCCCTGCTTTCAAACTGCTCATTAGCTTAGTCTGTGAAAGAAAGCTGAGGCAAACCTATTGTCAGCAGCAGCTATTTGATGGTCTAGGTACATTAGTAGTGACTACGGTAGGGAAGGCATTACATTATTTTTATGCTGGTGACATTTCACTGTGTATTTGACATTTTGAAAAATGGAAATGTATACGCATCCTCTTCCCCATTTCCTTATTATCTATTGTTCTCAGACTGTATTAAACTAATGGTAAGAAATCAAAATACATTCACATTTTTTTATAAATAAAGATCAAACCTACAGTATATGGAATATTTGCAAAATACTATGATTTTTCAAACTGGAATGTTAAGAAATCATCATGGCTTTGACAGCAGATAAGATGGGGACATTTTTCGATGTCCTTAGCAGGGGTGGGCTAGCCAAAAGGCATATCTGGACAATGCCCGGTAGGCTGCCATATCCCCTGCACTGGTTGGCTGCAGAGACTCGGGCTTCTTGCGGCGGGCCGGATGAATGGGAGCCTCTGTGGACCACCCAGAGTATCTGGGTATCTAGTATTAGTGTGCAGTTGACCATTAATGCCGGAACTCTCATGCTGCTGCTGTCTTGTCGCCAGAATGTCATAGGCTGCTGCATATAGCCTCGGTTGGCTGGCGGACAGGCAGCCTCAGGTGGCAGCATCCCTGGGCTTCCAGCGGCTGTGGCATCCCCAGCTCCCAGAGCTGGCATCCCTGGTCTTACAGAGGCAGCATTCCCGGCATCCAGCAGTGGCAGGACATCAAAGGTGAGCAGGGGCAGAGGGGTTGGGAGTGGGGGGATTCTGCCACTTAGCCTGTTATGGGGGGCCCTGTCACTTAGCTTGTTATAGGAGGATTCTGCCACTCAGCTTGTTATAGGGGGACTCTACCATTCAGCTTGTTATTGGGGATTCTGCCACCCAGCCTGTTGTGGGAGGAGGGCTCTACCACTTAGCTTGTTATAGGAGCATTCGGCCACTCAGCTTGTTATAGGGAGATTCTGCCATTCAGTTTGTTATGGGAGGATTCTGCCACTCAGCTTGTTATAGGGGGATTCTGCCATTCAGCATGTTATGGGGGGATTCTGCCACTCAGCATGTTATGCGGGGGTTCTGCCACTCAGCATGTTATGGGGGGATTCTGCCACTCAGCATGTTATGGGGGGATTCTGCCACTCAGCATGTTATGGGGGGATTCTGCCACTCAGCATGTTATGGGGGATTCTGCCACTCAGCATGTTATGGGGGGATTCTGCCACTCAGCATGTTATGGGGGGATTCTGCCACTCAGCATGTTATGCAGGGATTCTGCCACTCAGCATGTTATGGGGGGATTCTGCCACTCAGCATGTTATGGGGGGAATTCTGACACTCAGCATGTTATGGGGGGATTCTGACACTCAGCATGTTATGGGGGGATTCTGACACTCAGCATGTTATGGGGGGATTCTGCCACTCAGCATGTTATGGGGGGATTCTGCCACTCAGCATGTTATGGGGGAGGGGGGTTCTGCTTCAAAGCATTTTATGGGGGAGGGAAGGGGGGGGGTTCTGCCTCACAGCATGTTTTTGTCGGGTTTCTGCCTCGGAGCCTGTTTTGGGTGGAATTGCAACTCAGCATTTTAGGGGAGGATTTGTGATGGGGGAGGGGGGGTTCTGCATACTACTGTTATGGGGGAGCATGAATACCAAGCCGGACACATTGCAGAATGGCCAGTGTGTCCGGAAAAGTCCCAGGCTGTTTTTAATCCCAGTCTGCCCCTGGTCCTTAGTATACAACATGATACCTTACCCAGCAGTACAGTTTTTAAAGCCTATCATTGAAAAAGAAATTAAAAGCTACACCCTCCCTTAAAGTGATCCTACACCAAAAAAAGTGACTTATGTAGTCACCTTCCAGACCAGTGCCCTAAAACAGCCTGTGTTTAATTTTTTACTAAAGCCTTTGCACAATATTCCTGAAAACACTAATCAAATGAAGTGTAATAATCTAACGGTGGCCACATGGCTCCTTGGCCATGCAGCTCCACCCCCTGGTGCTCTACAGTGATATTTTGTTCAGTCGCACACCAGCATTGACCAAAAGAGGAGGCATGGCCAAAGCTGCTTACAGCAAAGAGCAGGACCCTAGCATAGCAGCAATGACAAGCTGGAAAAGGGCTAAATGGGTTAATGTGGAATTCAGCCAGAAGCATGTGCTGTTTGTGTTTCGCTTTCGACCCCAAAAGCTGGTTGATGGGCTGTGTCATTCAACACAGCTTACCTGTGCAGAGTGTGCAGCAGGAAGCCCTGCTGTAACTTACCTGACACTCCTAGTGCCACTTCCAGCTGGCAATATGAGTGTCCTCACTCATGGGGGTGACGGTCATCTTTCTGTGGCCCCGGCTTTAGCCCATTTGACAGGAATGCCGACCGCCTACCATGGACTGAATTGGGGCTCAGGTGATTTACAGCAACACTTCTTGCTGCACACTTTGTGCCCCCCTCCTGGATCCCCGAACATTTATTCAAAATTTGCTGAACCCAAACCTCAGAGGGGGGGGGGGGGGGGTCTCTCTCTAACTCTCTCTAACTCAACGGAGATAACTCACATATGTTTGAAAATAAGTTATGAAAAATCACAAGGGAGTAAATAAACACAGATGAATTACCAAAAAGGGAACATGTAGTAAGGGTAAATAGGTCTGTCCCATTTATGGCTTACAGCAAAGGTACTGTATATGCAAGCCTGTCCCACAAATTGGCTACCGTCAGTCCAGTGGGGCACCAAACTTACATCAAAATTGCTTCTGCGCATCAGACCTTTCCAAATTAGGATGCCCCACCCCCAGGCTTGGACTGGCCCACAGGGTTACCCTGGGCTCAGCTGTCTTCCTGAGTTCCTTCACCACCAAAGTCTGTGAAGAACTATCTATAGCTTATATGTGGCTTTGGGAGTAAGTGAACCATCAGTTTTTTCAGCTGTTGGTCTGCATTAACCCTCTGGCAAAGTAGCTGACACTTAATAAAACAGGAACTAGGTACAGTGTATAAGCTGTGCAACCTACGCCCAGCCCTTCTCTTTATGCATGGCAATGCTCGTCTATACAGTATAATGACTAGAGCTGAGCAAACTTTTTAAAAGTTACGTCAATTCGCTGAGTTTCCCCAAGAAATTCGAGTTCATCCGAACGAAACTTTTAACAAACTCATTCAAAAAAATAAAGAAAAATAAGCTGTTCTGCACTGGTTTCGCAGAATCCAGTCCCCCGGCTGGACTTCTGACAGCTTTGCTCCCCGCCGCAGGGAGAGGATTTTACACTGGGAGTGAGCTGACATCAGCTCACTCTGCCAATATTTTTTCAATTTTGTCAAATTTAAAAGAAAAATGGAAGTTTTTCAAAAAATCATATTGCAATTAAGATCCCCATTCCTCCCGATTACAACAGTACCACATATGAATCAGTAGACGTTCCTGCCTAGGAGACAGCCCAAAATGAAAAGAACGATTTTTGTCATTTTTTACTACTAATGCATATTAATAAGAGAAAATGTCATGCATCCATCTTTTCAGTTTAGGGGAGTATCTTGAGCAGCAACGGGTGTCTAGCAATACTTAGGTGCTAGCGTTGTAATCGGGAGAAGTGGTGATCTTACACGCAAAATGATTTTTGTACATTTTTTTTCATGGGTTAAACCCATGAAAGGTCCCTCTTCCCAGTACAACCAGCCAGGACACAAGCTATGAGGGCTAGTAGACCAGGGCGCAGAGGCCGAGAGCCAATCTCTGGCCCTGAAGGATACCAAACTGCATAGCCTGCCTGAGCTGCAGGCCCTTTTGTACTCCTCAGGGCTTTGGGGATGCAGGTAATGGGTTATGGCAATGAATAGAGCCTAAGCGTTTTACTAAAGGTCAGGAAAGCAACTACTACTTCACTTCCTCAAGGCAGAACCACAGGCATATAAGAAGCTTGGAAGCAGCGTGCTGGTGAGTAAATCGCGGGTCTGGGGGCACAATACTAACACACAGGTTTAGTTTACATTCCATAAGAGGCAATTGGATTGGAAAGATGGACTAATGCAAACCACACATAATTCAATAAGGCATGTGAAATTCATGTGGCTGCCAGTTAACTGACAGACACGCAGCCATGTTCATTTTCTCATGCTCAGGGTTTTATTTGGTTAGAGCAACGCCTGTAACTCTGTCCACAGAACCCAGCATAGTTAGTAGTTAGTGTTTAAAGTGGGCCAACACCCAGGGGTGATCGGCCCGGGAATCTATAAGATTCCCGGGCCGATCACCTCACACACCGCGGGACATCCGAGATCGGGATGTCCCGCGGGGTGTAACCCCCCCAAAACCCCGAAAAATCCTTACCTCTCCAGCCGCTGCTTCCGCCGCCGCCGCCTCTCTCGCGCTCCTCTAGACGTGCGCGCGCCCACGCCGGCCGTCTCTGAATGGCCGGCGCGGGCGCGCACACGTCAAGAGTGACGCGCGGGAGGCGGCGGCGGGCGCGATCCCTTGTCCGTCGACGGACGTCACTTGTCCGTCGGCGGGCATTGGACAGCGCACTCACGTGGGAGCGTGGAGAGGTGAGTTTTCGGGGTGTTTGGGGGGGTTTCAGGCAGCGGGGCACCCCAAATCGGGGTGCCCCGGGGAAGTGGACCAATACCCAGGATAGTCAAAATCCTGGGTGTTGGTCCACTTTAATGTATGACATCAGCCAAGGCAAGTTAAATATGTGGCTACAGCTTGCGTATGTGCAGTGGGATCACCAGTCTTTTAGATTCCAGGGTCAGCCAAAATGGGTTTTGGTCGTTTTTAGGGACCTCTAAACAGGAACTCCGAGCTCTTTTTTTTTTAACTCCACAGCCTCCCCCCCCTGTGCTCAGCCTAATGTGGGCATTACAATAATTAAACACCTGACCTAATCACCCTAATCCTCCCCTGATTCCGTTGAGCAGTGGGTCTCTGAATGGTAGCCATAGACCTTAGTGACAGTTGCACTCGAGTGAATGAACAGTACAGTCTCACTGCTTTCATATATCAAACGCTAAATAGCTGGTTAGTAAATGTCTTGTGAATTGCAAAAAAATTATATACTTATTCATAACACAGAAAGTTTATTGTCAAGCACAGAATCAGGGTGTGGAAATACTGGACTCTGGACTGAAGGAATAGCAAATCTCCTGGTGTCAAGAAAGGTCAGAAAGGGCAAGACTGGAGGTGGGTTTAAGGTGGACCTAAACATTCCCTGGTCCAAAGCACACTAACGACCCCCTGCCATTGATGGTAAGCCTAGAAAAAGGGAAAACTTACATTTACTTCACCTACCACATTAAGGTGCCACTTCTCCCTATTGGTGTTGCTATCCTATTTGTACATTTCTGCACATCCTATACATTTTTATAGCTGGGCTTACCAGTGACTGAAGGGGATGATTTAGCTTTACTGAGGATAAATGCAGACCAGGACCCTCTTTGAAACAAAGTTGCCAGGGAGGGTTTAGGTTTAAAGGACCAGTCCAGGCAATGGCAATAATACATAAGCAAGGAAGCCATTCCCATGCACCTTTCCATTTTTTACAGTGAGCTGGCAAGCCATAGTGGTCACGCTTGCCAGCCTTGCTCAGGCTA
This sequence comes from Gastrophryne carolinensis, assembly GCA_027917425.1. Taxonomy (NCBI): domain Eukaryota; kingdom Metazoa; phylum Chordata; class Amphibia; order Anura; family Microhylidae; genus Gastrophryne; species Gastrophryne carolinensis. Next base: position 357,937,694 of record CM051235.1, on the reverse strand, counting down.
AGAGACAAGGGCAGCCGTGTTATTACACTTGAACAGTGATCATATAAAAATGAAAAGAAAAGAAAAAAAGGGGAACACTTTTGAGATTTGCTGCAGTATCTATGGAATAGTGCATGGAATGGAGGTGAGGCACTTAGGGAAGTATTATTTCCAATGCCTGGACTGTAGTCATAGGCAGGGCCTTTATCTGACATTTTCGCACCCCATACACCCAAGATACCCCCACACACAGCATTCACTCCTACTTAGCAATGTCTGATTTTGACAATCAGGAAATGAGTACTTACCTTGTCACCGTGATCCTCCTCTGATCCCTACAGACAATGGACTCTGATCCATGGTTGAGGAGAATCTAGGACCTTTCGTGACCAGTGCTGGGGTGCCACAGGGATCAGAGGAAGAATGAGGCAACAAAATATTTTATACCCTCTTCCCCAAAACTGCGTGTTGCTATGCAAGGGCACAACCGGGGGGGGGGGGGGGGGGGAAGGGCTGCTAGAAAAGGCTGGAGTCTCCTTTTATATACACGTTATCTTTAACCTTCACAGTTTTCCCGCAGTAGGTCAGGGGCCACATCAGATAGCTCTTAGGGCCACATGTTTATCATATGCCACTTAAAGGAACATACCAAGCAAAGGGGTAAAATAGCTGCCCCAGCATTGCCCCATGCTGGTCGGCATCTTCCATTCACCAGCATTATGCATTCCCTGATAAACCCTGCTGAATTTTCTCCTTTCTGCTGACATCTTTTCTCAGTCCCCAAAATAAATTCACTTTCAAGGGAACAGTTACGCTGAAGAATGTAAGCCAAGAGATATTCCGGGACTTCAGAGAGGGTGGCAAACCACGGGATGGATGATCAGAGTAGATTCCCAAGCTAGGAACAGGAGGGAGGCTTGCAACTCCCAAGAGCATAGAGGGGAGTTCCTCAGCAACAAATAGTAGGCTGTTTTTCCAGTGGAAAAACATTGGAAAATAATAAAACAATATCCTGCTGAAGCTAATAGAAGAATATTTTGCTAGGGCTTGGCTTTGGGTGTTGTAAAGTGGACCAACACCCTTCTGGATCGGCCCAGGAATCTATAAGATTCCCAGGCCGATCCGATCCCTCCCCGCGGGGCATCCAAAGTTGGGATGCCCGCTGTGTGAAACCCCCTAGGACGCCCGCTAACCTTACCTTACTCCCGGCATGCGTGGGCCGCGGGCGCATCTCGCGCTTCTCTCTAGCAGGGCTTCACAAATGGCCGGCGCGGGAGCGCGCTCCCTGTTAGAGGGAAGCGCAAGATGCGGCGGCCAACGTGCTCAGAGCCACTGTGGTTTGACGCCGCTTTGACGCGCATACCACAGCGGCTCCAAGCACGTTGATTGGCAGGCCAGCACCCCCATGGCATAGATGGCAAGCTCTGGCCAGATGTCCAACTTACTGACCCAGAAATTCAACGGGGAGGACCCATCACAAATATTCATACACCATGTGAGTCAAAGTATATGATGGTGGTGGATGTGGCAGACAATTGAACAAGGTCTTCCACATTGTGGCTGTGCTTACCCTCTCTTCTGAGGTGGTGCTAGTGCCCCTACTGCGTTGGCAATTTCCTCCTCCTCATTTGCCTTGCCCTGAGCCCTCAATGTTAGATGGGAACTCCACCTCCATCATGCTCCAGGGCTGCAATCAGGAAGGTGATGTTTTTCTTATAGTGGGGATCCAGCAGTGTGGCCACCCAGTAATTAGCTCTGCGATCGTTCCGCAGGTTCTGGAGCATGTAGTGGCTCAAGTGAGCCAGGCTGCCCCGAAGCAAGGAGAAGTTGTCCTCAGTGGCAGGTGTCTCCTTCTCCTCCGCATCCTCCCAGACACGCTCCAGTGGTGCCCATGAGCTACAATGGATGACATCCTGCTGTGAGGGAAAGGCCTACTCCTGGAGTAAGTACCCACCCTGTGAGCCAGATATGGACTAGCCTGAAACCTGGGTAAATATGCCTTGCTCTTCCTCCTCTGCTTGCTCCTGTGCCCCCATTACATCTTCTACCATAGCCTGAAGAATCGGGATAATAGCCCTGATAATGACATCATCAAATCTGACAATATTGGTGAAGTACTGGAAGCACCGCAATACTGCACAAATGTTCCTCGTGGAGGCCCACTCATTGGTAGTGTAGTGCTGTTGGTCTGTACTTCGATCTGAGCATTTTGTAGCTGAAACTTCACTATTGCCTGCTGCTTACTCTCACAATAGGAGACCTGGTCCTACTCACGTGCACCGGTGGCCACCCACTTGTCCCCGCAAGTTTGTGTATACTTGGTCACGTCCCTCAGGTGTCTCTGTTCGGGTTGTGCGTACATGGGGGTGTGCATGATAACGTAACGCTGACCGGTAAGTGACCGGTACGCTGGTTTGCGCATGCCCGGGCGGCCCCTGACCCTGTGTGCACTCTTTGCATGCATGGCAGGCACTTCCTGGGTGCCTAAGGCCTTTTAACAGGGGGCCTGCGGAACTAGAAAGTTGTCTGCAGATCTTTCAGGAGTGACGCTTGTCTCAGTTCCTATGTGACTTGACTTTCCAGATTTGACTTTTGGCTCTTACTTCTGGCTTTGGATTATGACCCACTCCATCTCTGACCCTCTGGCTCTTGGATGATTACCCCGCTGTGGTTCTGACCTCCTGGCTTTGGACACCAACCTCTCTCTGGCTCTTGATGGCTGCTTGGGTGGCTACCTGTTTTGGCTCTTTGAACTTCTGCACTGGATTATGGCTTTCCCTGGCTCTGGACTCTGGCTTCCCTGCATCAGCTTCCCCAAAAACCCAGTGACTTCCCACTCACTGGCTCACTGGTCAGTGGCGACAGTAGTGGGACCCTGACTTTTCTGCGATGCAGTTCAGCCCAATTTGCGGCAGGCTCCGGCGAAAATCAGATCTGTTGACAGACTCCCCTTGCTGAAACCAGTGTGTTGTGTAGGACTCATTACTCCCCACTGGCTCCCCTCAGTTTCAATCAGCTTTAATTCACTATTGCTTTCCAGATCACCCTCTGTTCCTGCCTGGTGTTCTGCATCATCCTCACACATGATACTCTGGACCCCTCCTCTGCTGAGTTTTCCCCAGTCTCCACTCACTGGGGAGGTCACAGGCGATATTGCTGGCAATTGTCTGTATCTACATTGGCCTGGTTTCCAGACACTCACACAGCCTTTCTAATATATGTAAAGTGGAATTCCACCTAGTTGTCAAATCAGATATGTAGCGTTGGGTGGTAAGGCCAAAGATCCTCTGCAGTGCTGGTATGAACACTGAAAGTGCGTGCACACAGTATGCACTTTATGCAGAAACCCTGGCATGTCTAGGTAATTAAGCAGGAACTACCAAGTTATGCACAGGTGCCAGGCAGAGGATGGGCATCATGGCTACAAATAGGTTCCGCCTGCTGTTGCACACCACCTTGCTGAGATTCAGGTTCAGCAGCAGCAGTCACTCACCTGTCTGCTCCTGGATGCCAGTCCATATCCTCTGGGCGGCGTGTGGACTTTCGCCTAGACAGTTACGTTTAGCATGGCCTGCTGCTCTTTCCCAATGGCTATGCTCAAAATGGTAGTGCAGACAATGCTCCGACTAGGTGAGGAGGAAGAAGAGGAGGAAATGGTGTAGGAGGAGGAGGCGACAGGAGCCACTGAGTAATGCCCCGCAATCCTGGGTGGTCAAAGCATATGCACCAAAGTGCTTCCTGCGTCAGTCCCCAACTGCCATTACGTTAACCCAATGAACAGTTAGAAAGATGTAATGCCCCTGGCCATACTTATTTGTCCATGTGTCAGTTGTGATGTGGACCGTGAAACTAATAGCATTGCACAGTCCACATCTTATTTTATCTACAACCTGTTGGTGCAGGGCAGGGATGACCTGCCGAGAAAAGTAGTGACAGCTGGGAATGGCATATTGCAGGACAGCCGCTTTTTAACGTTTTTAAAGCTCTCCGTCTTCAACCACTACAGCTTATGTTTGGTTTGCAGGTGCCTGGTCATGCAAATGTGCAGAGATTATTAACACTTTTCCCTCATTTCACAGACTGAACTTTGCCGTGTTCAGTCCCTGAACGTGGTGGGCAGTAGTAGCAACATGCTGACCGCTGATGGTTTCCCTCATCTGCTGGCTGCCTGGGGCTGCATGCCCACCACCTCTTCCTCCAAATGCTGATTGACTTCAGACCACGTTGGGTCTAGGACATCTACATTGCAGAAAGCAGCAGCAGTCAGTGTGACCAAATGTGTCATAGATGTGTGTGTGTGTGTGTGTGTGTGTGTGTGTGTGTGTGTGTGTGTGTGTAATTTTACCAAAGTTGGGGAACCTCTATGAACCAATCCCCAAAGTGTGTGCCTTTGGGAGGGACGTAAGCTGACCCCTTCTGAGATAGATTGAGGTCATCCGGAGAGGGGTGAGGGACACTCGAGTCTTACCATCAAGGGTGACACATGCTCCATTTTAACATCTAAGCAGGAGGAGACCAGGAACTGTTGGTCACTGGGAAAAGTTACACTTTGAGGCTCCACTGTATTGGTTGCCTCTGTTTTTACACCTCTATTTGTTGTAGATTCAGTTCCAGTGAAAAAACTGCTTGTCCATATATAGGCCTCCTATGAAATATCTTTATCTGTTTTGGGACTAGGTACTCCCCAAAGTTTGATGCCTTTATATATGACCTCGCCACTTATATCCTTTTAAAAAACATTTCATTTATTTGAAAAACATTCACAACATATACACCATTGGGCATTTAAAATCTCAGCACATATTTCTGCATACACCAATTATCCAATTGTTTCTTTCTACCAATGCATATCTTTTTTCTTTATTTCTAACGGGCAGGCATGTTACACCCAGTCGGGTTTTCTCAATGCCCCAAATTGACAAGAAGAAATATATATATGTATATAAGAATTCATACTGCATACTGCATCTGTTTCTCTCATTTGCAACAATAAACAAATTCATCTTTACCTCTATGGTAATTCTTCTTTTGTGTGCAAGGATTACAATAAAAACAGCTACTGAGAAATGTCAACCACTCCCATTTAAATGTATTAGCCCTTTAAGACCTGTGGATATAAGATAGATAGAGATTTTCCATCAGTGTACTACATATTCCTCAAAGTTATAAACATCTTTAAGTACTCTTTATTGTATTATGGTTACCTTCAGGAAAAATGGATGCTGCCATGGCGAGGGAATGGCTGCTGTTCTGAACTGTTCTTAAATTATTGGCCGCAACAAAGTACACTAAGGGCCAGAATGGATTATATATGTGACAAACACATCCCCCCTGGTCCACCTTCTGTATACATTCCTCCATAAGGAGGTTATTTATAGTCAATACCTGTACTCTTTGCTCTCTTCTATGCTGCTCCCCTCATGCCAAGTCTGTGTGATGTGGTCACTATCCCTAGTTTTGGTCCTTGCTTCGGGGCACCCTGATGCTGGATGCCCCGCTGTGTGAAACCCCCAGATCGCCCACTGCAACTCACCACTGCGGTACATGCGCGACATCCCATCCAATCAGCGAGGTTGACTGCGCTGACACACGTTCATATAGGCTTGTCTAAGAAGCCGAGTCTAGCCGAGCTGCACCAATTGTGGCGACTGCCACATAGTGCAACCCTCTAGCAAGGAGCGTGTCTGTGCCGGTCATTCACAAATGCCTTGCGCCGGCACAAGCCCTATTAAAGGTATAATGGGGATGTGCTTGCGCCGTTGGACTGGCGGAGAAGGTGTGTATACTAGGCAACCTGGGGGGTCTCACACAGTGGGCATCCCAGTTCTGGATGCCCCAATGGGAAGGAATCTAGTGACACTGGAATCAATAAGATGGCCATGGATTTTGGTTCACTTTAAAAGGATATATAACTGTACCTTACTCCAGCCGCCGCTGATGACTCTCCCCACCTAAATGCCCTGAAAAGGACACATTTTTTTGCTTTTAAAAGAGCCTATCTGTCCTTAATTTCAGCTGCACCCTGTCCCTATCTAAACCACAGCACTGTAACATTGCTGAAGCACGTGACCCTGCTTCTTATACAGCGGAGTCACATGTTCAGCCTGGCCAATCACAGCCATGCCTAGTATGGCTGTGGTTGCCAGGAGCAGAAAGCTGGTTGATGGGATGAGCTTTGCAGTTCAGGCTCGTTCAACACTATATATATATATATATATATATATATCCGGGACATACTGGGCATAGGGAGAATTCCCACCTCACCTGCCTGCAGCCTGTGCGGTCCACACTCATTGCACTCGGTGCTAAGGAGCACACACACACTCACACACACAATATTGGCTATCTAAGGACATTATCTAACAATAATCTATGAAACTTTTTTTTTGCTGGCTATACATTTCACTTGAATTTTCTGGAATTTTTTTTAATCGATCTGAACAAAATAAAATTTGGGTCAAATTCAGATTTTACCCCAATCTAGACAGAAACACTAACTATATATAACAGTATGACAGAAATAGCATCTAAACACATAGGCATACATGTTAACAAATGCCACATGCTACAGATTTTTCTAAAGACTTTATTTGAAAACTGAAATTATTTTATCTCTTCTAGGACATTATGATTATCAATGACCCTAAAAAGGGTTACAACAATTTTTAGAAATACATTATCCTGACTCCTTTCACATAATCAGAAATGGGAATGATTAAAAAAAGGCTTATAATAAAACTAAAATATGTTAATATCAAGATATGGATTAAGAAAGACATTTGTTTTAGTAGATTAAGAAGATTAAGCAATATCTAGATAGTCTCCATCTAGCTGAGCTTAGCCTCTGATTGTCAATGCTAGATCTCTATTCTAAGAGACCAGATTAAAGCTCATTTCAAGGTCAGGTCGACCTGTCATTGTGAAACATGGGGAAGATTTATTGGACTATAAGGTACATATATGCATTTGATCTCTCCTTTCTTACACCAGAGAGGCATGAAACAGAGTTAAAAGTGAGAAAAATCATAAATTATAAATATGGCTCTGAGCACACTATAAGAAGTGATCATGCTTAGATTTCCTGGAAAATATATTTCCTTATAAAAAGTAATATGTGTTTGTGAGTGTTACATGTGTGTCATTTATAAAAACCCTGTCCTGCTGTGTGTGGTGGTAATAGTGTCACCTGGTTCAGGCTACATCACTCATTTATGGTTTTATAACAAATAGTCCGCTAGTTCAGGAACCTAGCTAGGGAGAGTAGACGGCATCAGTGAGGGACATTTAGGCAGGGACATCTGCCTGTTTGCACCTCATTGCACCTTGAGGATGGGCAGCTGCTGGGGCACGTCTGGGAATTTACAACTGCTCATCTGTGGGCACCACCTGCATCCTGCTTACTGAGCCTTAAAAAAAAATACTCACTTGTTGGCACCCATTGCATTGTACTTGCATTAAACCTTCTTGGCCTTTGATAATTACAACTATTTAATTGTGGGCACATTTTGCCTTAAACCATCTTGGGCTTGAATAAACTAGTTACTTGTGAGCACAGCTTGCATTAGACTAATTTTGCTAAAACTATTACATTGTGGTACACCTGTCATTAGACCCTTTTGGCCTTTGATAAAACAATTACATTGTGGCACACCTGGTATAAGACCCTTTTGGCCTTTGATAAAACTATAACATTGTGGCACACCTGGCATTAGACCCATTTTGGCTTTGATTAAACTTTAACGTTGTGGCACACCTGGCATTGGACCTCTTGGCTTTTGATAAAACTATTATATTGTGGCACAACTGTTATTAGACTAATTTTGGCTTTGATAAAACGTTAACGTTGTGGCACACCTGGCATTGGACCTCTTGGCCTTTGATAAAACTATTATATTGTGGCACACCTGGCAGTAGACTCATTTTGGCATTTGATAAAACTTTAACGTTTTGGCACACCTGGCATTGGACCTCTTGGCCTTTGATAAAACTATTATATTGTGGCACACCTGGCATTAGACTCATTTTGGCATTTGATAAAACTTTAACGTTGTGGCACACCTGGCATTGGACCTCTAGGTCTTTGATAAAACTATTATATTGTGGCACACCTGGCATTAGACTCATTTTGGCATTTGATAAAACTTTAACGTTGTGGCAAACCTGGCATTGGACCTCTTGGCTTTTGATAAAACTATTATATTGTGGCACAACTGTTATTAGACAAATTTTGGCTTTGAAAAAACTTTAACGTTGTGGCACACCTGGCATGGGACCTCTTGGCCTTTGATAAAACTATTATATTGTGGCACACCTGGCATTAGACTCATTTTGGCATTTGATAAAACTTTAATGTTGTGGCACATCTGGCATTACACCCATTTTGGCTTTGATAAAACGTTAACGTTGCGGCACACCTGGCATTAGACCCATTTTGGCTTTGATAAAACTTTAACGTTGTGGCACACCTGGCATTGGACCTCTTGGCCTTTGATAAAACTATTATATTGTGGCACACCTGGCATTAGACTCATTTTGGCATTTGATAAAACTTTAACGTTGTGGAACACCTGGCATGGGACCTCTTGGCCTTTGATAAAACTATTATATTGTGGCACACCTGGCATTAGACTCATTTTGGCATTTGATAAAACTTTAACGTTGTGGCACACCTGGCATTACACCCATTTTGGCTTTGATAAAACTTTAACGTTGCGGCACACCTGGCATTAGACCCATTTTGGCTTTGATAAAACTTTAGCGTTGTGGCACACCTGGCATTGGACCTCTTGGCCTTTGATAAAACAATTATATTGTGGCACAACTGGCATTAGAGTCTTTTTGCCTTTGATAAAACTATTCATTTCTCCTTGCTCACTACTGATGGTGAACTCAGCTAATGTGAGAAAGGCCTTTAGATACTTAGAGGTTGGGTTTTTTGTGACCTAGCAAAATATAATACACAAGCTCTTGTTGCGTGTACAATTTACTGACCGACTCCACAATTTCCTGCTGCTGCTGCTCACACACCCCTTCCAACATACAATATACAGAATACCACCTGGGTGGCAAATCATCTATAAGGCAGTAGGTGGAAAGGTCAAAGTTCCTCTGCGGTGCAGATAGGTGAACAGCAGCAGGGTGTTAATGCCCAAGGTGTGCACACTTGGCACACACTTTATGCAGCAGCTCCGGCATGTCTGGATAATGCTCCAAGAAGCTTTGCACCACCAAGTTGAGTACATGTACCTGGCAACAGATGTGCCTCAACCCAGCTCAGACCAAGGTGGCTACTAGGTTCTGCTCATTGTCACACACCACCTTGCTGGGCTTTAGTTGCAGCGACAGCAATCGCCCTTCTACTACTGGATGCCAGTCCACAGCTCCTGGGTGGTGTGTGGTCTTTCACCCAGATAGATGAGTTTCCGGAGGGGCCTGCTGCCATTTCCCCATGGCTGGGCTCAAAATGGTGCTGCAGGTGCTGACTGGATGAGGAGACAGGAGAGCAGGAAGTGGAGTAGGCAACAAGAGGCAACAAGTGATGTCCGACAATTCTGGGTGTTGGAAGTATATGCGCCAAAGCGCCTTGCAGATTGGGCCTGGCCCACACCAACCCAATCGGCAGTTAAAGAGATGTACCATCCATGCCCATGCTTAGATGTCCATGTGTCAGTTGTGATGGGGACCTTGCAACATTTAGCATTGCGCAGTGTACACCTTATTTTCTCCACAACCCGTTGGTGCAGGGGAGAGATGGTCTGCCGAGAATAGTTGTGGGAATGACGTATTGCGGGGCTGCCGCAGCCATAAGATTTTTATTAGAATGGGAACATTTCAAAGGCAAGCAATTTTCAAATGCTTGCAAGTTTTCACCTTATTTGATTTCTTTAAAAAACATTTTTTCCTCTCCATAATGGCGGCCACCAGTCTATCTTTGGCCGGCAAAGCAGAAGCCGATTATGCCAGAAATGCTCCTGAGCAAACAGCAAGCTCCCCTATCTCTGAAAGTTTCCTGCGCATGTCCAGTTGAAAGGGGGCACAATTGTGATGGCCCCCTTGAGAGAGCATACGCGTCAGGCCCACTCCCTTCCAACTGGGCATGCACAAGGAGTGCTATCACAGTCAGTTGGAATGCACCGCTCATTCAGTGGCTGAGCAAACACTTTCGGATTGCCAACCAAAGCTAAACCAGGGCCCACTATTATGGAGATAAAAAAATGTTTGATTTTTTGTTTGCGTGGCCAATCCCTTTAAAGTAGACCAATGGTCAAAAATGACTTAAACCAGACCAAAACAACAAGCAGTGCTCATATGCATCCCTCCCCAGGGCAATTTAGATTGCTGCACATATAAAATAATGTACCTTTTTGTAACTCCTGCCGTGATAAATTTTAAAAACAAGATGGTGGTTCATGGACTTGCAGGCCATCTGCAAATAGGAAGTGCTGCTGGGCTTCCTGTTACTGTGCATTGTCAGTTATGTCAGTTGGGAGAGGAGGCTCCCGAATGGCCCCTACCTTTCTTTTCCAACTGGGTTGTTGGTCCAGTTTAAATGATTATACATTTTGTTTGATTTATTATTGTCAAATATTTTATTTTTAGTGATCCCAATATTAAAATCATCAGATCAAATAAAGGTAATTAAAAACAATTCTTAAATAGGAACTCTTCCTAGAAATGACTGTTGGTCTGCTGGAACTGCTGGGGGGGTCTTCCCTCAAACATTTAAAGGGGACCTTAACTCTATTACATAAACCTAAACACCTCTCCGACAACCCCAGTGAGTGACACATTTTTTGTGTAAGCAGACCAAACACTGCAACAGCCACCACCTACTACTGCTGCAGAGATGCACTTTATAGGCTGCAAATCCCCATTAAAAAGTACTAGGGGAGGGTAGCAGAGCAGGGAGGGGGAATTTAAAAAAATGGACAGTCTGTCTGAACTGGCCCTTTAAATGTTCTGAGAGGAAGCATATCAATTGGCAACAGTGCAATAGGCTTCTCCTTATACTTTTACTTATAAAATGCACCTCTGCAGCAGTAGTGGGTGGCGGTGTACTGTTGCAGTATTTTCTGCAGTTTCCGGTCTGCCTAGAATGTAGCAGCATTTAAATAGGTTAACATTGTAGTGGACCATCCCACAATAAGCATGATAATGGCAGCATTTAAACAGGCTTACTATGGAAAAAAAACCTTACGACCATTTCAGGTCCAATTCTGACCCTTCCATGACATGTCTCTGAGGAAGGGTCCGAATTTGACCTGAAACGGCCATAAAGTTTTTTTCATTTGAATATTTCACTGGAATATTTTACATTGCCCAAAACATTTAGGGCCTTATTTATCAATCACTTCTGCCAGACAGTGCCACATTGGTGCAAATTAGAGTAGTAAAAAATATAATTTACAATATAGCATTTACTAAAACATTAGCAGTGCAGCAACACGCTGACAAAGTTATAAATCATTTTTTGCACTATTCTAATTTGCACTGAAGTGGCATTGTCTGGCAGAAGTGCTTGATAAATCAGGTCCTTAATACATTTTGGATGATGGGACAGGAAAATTATTCCTTGGAAGCTACAAAGATATGGGTACAGATTGTTAGAGTTCAAAGGAATTGTAAACTAATTGGCGTCCAACAAAAGGGGAAATTTGATCTTATTATCTCCACTTTGCTACTGACTTTGGAAATGTAGACCCAATGGCAATTATTGGCCAGCAAGCAGCTTACCTGATGCCTAATCTCATTTCATTTGCTTCTCCCTCATTTCCCACCAGCAAGAAGGCGTAGCAGGGATTTTGCCCATTTTTTCACACATTCCTCCAGGACTATACAAAAAAAGTGGTCCACCAGCCATTCTGTTGCTTGGAGCTCTCAGCTTGAGCAAGCACAGCAAAGCACAGCAAGAGCATGCTCATAAAGCTGCTCACTGACACTCCCTTGTCAGCTCAGCCGCGACCCAGCAATGTAAGCAAAGAAAGCAGTTTTGTGTAGAATGCATAAGTTATTTACATTCAGATATTTTCAGGTAGTTTCCAAGAGAAACAAGGTGTAAGAAAGTTAGTGTGTGTCTGGGCAAGTCTTATCCAGTGTCAGCACCTGCTAATACTGCTCAGCGTCAAAATTTTGACCTCAGCGGTTCAACAAGAAAGAAACAGGCAGCGCCAATGCAACTACCACCCTGTGTCTAATTTACCACTAGCAGCATGTAGTTTTCAGTGCCAGGTGCTCTGGTTTAAGCTGTGCTGTGTTAAATGTCAATGTGTTAAATGTTTCTTGTAAAATCATTTTAAAGGCTTATTTTTCAAACTAATTTGTCATTTGGAACTCAGCTACTAAAATGCAGCATAAACACACTGCAAATTTGGCCACTTTTGTCCCCAGTAGAGATATCCTGTAGGTTTCATGATGATATGCCGACCAGCGCCGGTAAAATACAGCTTCGATCTTTTCAGCCAGTGAAAAATTCATAAATACGGTGTAGAAGACAAGAGTGGTGCTCGCTAGTGCTGTTATAATCGTCATTCAGGTCCTTCAGGTCCTTCAGGTGCTGACACAGGCCGACCAATACCTAGTGCCCCAATCCAAGCTGATTATTTAAGGTGAACTTTTGTCCTGCGCCGCTGGTCACTGCAGATCCGGCACACGAGGACTGACCTGATTGCTTAATCAAAGTCCCCACCGCAGCCACCGCATCCCACACATTTCAAGTTCAGACCCCTAGGACAGGATTAATGGTGAGACAGATTTGCGACCTGCCATAAATCACCAGGGTGTGGCTACCCTCTCTCCATTCAATTGAGGTAGTGAGCAAGGCCTTACTCCTCTCCATTTTAGTGAATGAAGGGGGCATGGCCACAGCCCCTGTGACTGATGGTGGGGCGTGGTCTGGCACGGAAGTGGCAGAGAATAGTGTTTAATGCCCCGGACAGCATGGGAGGTGGTGGCAGTAGTGCATGCCCTGATTAAGCTTTTGGGTAAGTTCTGGATCACCACACCTGCAGCCTTTAGCGGCACAGGACAAAAGGTAGGTACCCTTTTGTTTTTTTTACTTCCCTGCTGACTGATGTTAATATCGGGCATTGTGAGGGCGTTGTGATTTTCAGTGCCATTCTGCACTAATAGCAGCGCCAAAATAGAAATAAACGGTGCACTTGTTAAATAAGGTCCTAAATAATGTACACAACCATTGTAATCAGTGTTTTCCATTTGTCTTGCATATTAGATTTATATATTGGCTTCACTCAATGTACTTTATGTGAATTAAGAAGTTATTACTATGCTGTGTGAACTCGCTATGAAGGACAGGGGCTCATAGTGTGGTCCCCATGAGATTTTGTTTTATGTTTGAAAAGTACACAGCCTTCACATATGTCCTGCATGGCCCCTCCATAATAGCAGCTAACAAAATGCAGCCAATCCAATACCTCATCAACTGTCAATATCCCCAATTCACCATCTTATCACACATCGATGGTTACAGGGAGCATCCAGAACACCACCTCTTATCTCAATGATCTTCCTAGCCAGGCTATTTCTACCTCTTAGGCCGCCTCCTCCTACTGTCAATCTGTTTGGAAAGTCCACCAGTAATCAATTTAATATACAATAAACTGCAACACAACACTGGGAAACACATGTCAACACAACTCACAGAATGCAAACCCTTTGCTTTGAACGTAGCCTGAAGCTCTTCTTGCTACAGGGGTATTAGAAAAAAAATTATACCCTATACTGAAATTAAAAGAGAAAAATAGTAGTAGAAAAATGTGCTTTGCTCGCATTCATTTACTCGTATTTATACATTATATCAGTTTCAGGGTTTTGGAATTGTATGACTAGAACGAAAGTTGAAAGCCCTTTAATTGTGTAGGAAAGATATCTGTTATTTTAAGTGTGTATCAAGATGCTTCCAAACAGAACTGAAATCCTAGTTCCCTGATTATTCAGCATTATATCCCTCTGCTTTTATGGAAGATGTTTGCCTAATCAGAATTCCTTTGTTATACAGCTTGCAATGACACCAGCTCTGATTTAATACAAACCTGAGATGTATTTTATTTTTTTCTATTTGTAAAGATTTTAAATATCAGCCTACCGAAATACAGCTTGGCATTTAGGACAGTTTCTTTTAAATATGGCAATAAAATGAATTGAGGAAAGGCATAACATTATTCAAATCATTGTCTTTAAATGCTCAGGGAGTTGGTAGATACAGTATATACTTTGATCATAAAAAGCCATATGCAAATTAGATCTTGGGAATACAATCTGACAAAGGAACAGTCAAAGTAGGCATGTAATTTGTTCCTGTATAAATAAAGAATAAATCAGAGATCTTTCTCTAAAGATGGACATTCATTGTCATTAGTGCACTGTTTAAATATAGAATTACCTTATACAGTACACGTGGTGACATTGGAATAAAAACTTTATTTTTAAACCATGCATAGTAAGATTAGTAAAGAATGGAAGATTGGTCTTTAATATTGACTTCTTAGACAGATTTTTTACCTACAAGACGATACCCAGTAGAGTACTATGAAAAATGTACCTGTACCAAAAATGTATGAACTATAAGACACATAGAGAACAAAAACAACCTTTATTCAGGCTATTGTTGTATATAAAAAAACTAGTACGTTGTCATTTTTGTAAAATAATATAGTGGATAATATATCATGGAGGACAGAAGTGTGGTGTGGGCCAAACAGGGGATATAGAACTGAGTAATTAATGATAATCTGTAGTTCCATCACTAGCTAGTGAACATTCAAACAATTGGACATACACTACCAGTTTCTGCCGTGAATGAATGCATAATTAATAGTTTCAGTTGCATTTCAGAAAAATGAAAACAATCTGAGCTTAAAGTAAAAACTGTATGTAAAAACTGACTCCAGGATCAAGCATGTTGGGGTGAGTAATAGGGGGTGGCTAGAACTTCTTGAGGGCTTTCTCTACATGGCTTTATTGGGGAAACCTGGGGTAGCAAGGTTCGGTGTGTGTGGAGGAAATGAGGGTTGGTAGGTGAAGAAGGTGACACTTTGGGAGAGCATGAAAGGGCAGCAGTCTTTTTGGGAGATGGGAGCTGGGACCTGTAGGGCCAAGATGCATACTGGAAGGTGAGGGGTTGGGACCTATGGAGGACGGCATGCATATGGGGAGCTATGAAATATGACAAGGCCACACACTTGTGCTGTATATGAGCGGGGAATGGGACATATAGACATATATACACACTTGTAGGAGAAGGAGGCTAGAAGATATGAGGGTTACACACATTTAGGGGGAGATGGTGGGTATGAAAGGAAGAAGGGATCTGGGGTATGTGAATGGTCACACACATGGGGGAGGGGGGCTGGGGCAAATAGAGCATTAGCATGGACCACCCATCAGTGCTTGGATGCACAGGAACCAGACATGGGGGGGGGGGGGGTTGCAGAGACTTCATCCAGGGTCATCCAACTGCTCCATGTACCCAGGGGCACCATAGTGAGTCTCAGAGCCTTCACGTGTGTCCTGCATGGCCCCCTCTATGGTAGAGGCTGAAGGGTGCAGCCATCCCAACACCTCATTCAGGCATCCCCAGTCCACTGCCCTTTCACATATCAGTCATTACAGGGAACAGCCGGCACATCACCTCTTTTCCAGATGATCTCCTTAGCCCCCACCTCTTACTGTTGATCTCCATAGCTTGCTGCCTCCTCCTACTGCCAATTTTCTCAGCCTGCTGCCCGCTGTCTCCTGATGACTTTTAAAAGGATTTCTGGTAACAGTGGAATAGTTAGGACTATTTAAAGTGGACCAACCTTCCGTCCGGGCCGGCCAACTAGGTGCCCCTGGGGCATCCAGATTTGGGGGGTTCAACTGTTGGAACCCTCCCCTCAGATTGCCCGGAAACCTCTTAACTTCCTGCAGGTCCCATGCATCCCTGCAGCTGTCCATTTAGATAGACTGGATGTGCAGGAGTGTGCATTCCACAGGTAAGACAGGGATGCAGCCGGCCCACTCTCTATGCTGACGCACAGATATGCAGGAGTTTAGTTATTCATTTTGTAACTGTTTGAATAAAATAATCATGGTCCTTCCTCCAGATTATCAAACTAGTGCACCAGGCATTGTAAGCCCAGGGTCAAAAAGCCGAACAGTCTACCCCTAGCCCTGGCAACTTTCCAGCCCCATGACCCATCACTTTTTCTGGGGTGTCAGCTTTAATAATTATTAAAACAGTATTTAAGAAAATTAACTAATAAAGAGATTTATTGATTAACCCTTTAAGTGCCAGCCTACCTGGAGTTTTTGTCACACTCTGTTGCCAGACCATTTTGCACTATTTTGCACTCCCCATGTTCAAATGTGATTTTTTAAGGGATTTCCAGGGATTTCCCAGGAAAATGATATATTGTTTTTTTCAGCAGAGTCTGAGCTTTAACATGAAATGTCTTGTTTGTCATTTTTTAGGTGTATTCTCAATATTTTTTGGCGAAATATGTGCAAAAAAATTTAAAAAAATCAATTTTTTACAATTTGTAGTGTTTTTTTGTAATAAAAAATGTAAGTTTGTCAATAAAATCTTATTGCGTGTGAAACCCCAATTTCTCCCGGTTACAGCGGTACCACATATGTATAGGTAGACACCTTTTCCTGCCCAGGAGACTCCCCCAAACTGAAACAGAGCTTTAGGGGATTTTCTGAAAAAATACAACTGTGATATGCGCTATGCGCACCTTGCAGTTTTTCCAGAAAAACAACCCTTTACATTTGAAATACCCCCCACAAACTATATATTCTCTGGAAGTACACACCTCAGGCTTTCTATTTGTACCAGGCTTGTTGATGTGGCCACAGTTTTCTAGAAGTAATCCCTCAATGTATTCTTTGGTTGCAAAGAGTTTCCCTAAAAAAAGGATAAAAAAGCAGAATCAAAGCCACATTTTCCTAAAAAAACTATATACAAACAAGAAAAAACAAGTATGATCTGAAAAAGCAACATCCCCCGAACAGAACGATACCCAACATGCATGGGTTCTGTCAAGGAAAGAGTTGCCAAACACCCCAAAGTAAAGCATGAGCATAACGGTAATTTTTCTTGAAAATTTCAGCTCTGCAGACAAAGTGCGCACCTTGCGATTTTTCAACCAAAACAACCCTTTACATTTGGAATATCCCCCATAAACCATATATTCCCTGAAAGTACACATGTTAAGCTTTCTAAGCGTACCCAGCTTGTTGTAGTGGGCTCATCTTTCTGGAATTAATCCCTCAAAGAACTCTTTGGTTGCGCAGAGTTTCCCTAAAAAATGTATAAAAAAGCTGAATAAAAAACACCTTTTACTAAAATATAAATATGCAAACAAGAAAAAACAAACTAAGTCTGAAAGCGCAAGGTCCCCCGAACAGAACAATACCCAACATGCAGAGGTACTATTAACCCTTTTAATTGCCAGCTTACTTGAGATTTTGTCACCCTCTGTTGACAGGTCATTTTTCCCCATTTTGCGCCATGTTTTGCGCCATGTTTTGCGTCATTTTTGCTGGAATTTTCAGGAAAATTATATATATATTTTTTTGCAGCAGAGTTTAGGCTTTAACATGAAATGTCTTGTTTGTAAATTTTATTTATTATTAATTTTATTTATTATTAAGTAAAAAAAAATAAATAAATAAAATTTTTTTTTAGAAAATTGCCTCCTTTATTTTACATAAAAAATTTATTTTATTAAAGAAAACCATATTGCATGTGAAAGCCCCATTTCTACCGATTAGAACAGTACCACATATTTATCGGTAGCCCCCTGTTCCTGCCCAGGAGACCCCCCTAACTGAAACAAGTAATTTTTAACATTTACAAATAAAATACAACTACCATCCACACTACAAAGGGTTAAATCGAGAAAAAAAAATGACATAGGGTCCCCCCTCCCGGGAGGGGGGGGCCATTTTTTGGGGGGATTTTTAAGGGTTAAAAATCCTTAAAAATAAAAAAAAATGACATGGGCCCCCCCTTACCCAAAGTAACCAGCCCGGGACCAGCTATGTAGGGCTTGTAGGAACGGGGCGCAGTGGCCAGCTTTTGTGGCCCCTGGCCCTGTAGGTTACAAGCCCGCATAGCCAGTGGGCCCGGGCTCTTCTGCCCCCCCCTGGGCTTTGGGGAGGCAGGTAATGGGGGTGCCGGGGGTTAATGGCAAGTCACCGGCTAGCGCAGGTGACTTGCCACCTCCCCCAGCCTTGTGAACTGGTATAGGGGTCATGGACCCCTTACCAGTTCACAAGGGGTTAAATGTAAAAATAAAACACAGACACACAAAGAGAAAAAATATTTTATTATTATTTTTTTTTTTTAATACTTACCTCCCATCCATAGTGGAGCACTCTTTCAGCCTTTTATAGCTGCTGGATGACAGAAAACAAAAGGGTTAATTAAAAAAAAAATGACATAGGGTTCCCCCTCCTAGGGGGGGAGACCCCATTTTTTTTTGGAATTTTAAGGGTTAAAAACCCTTAAAAATCCCCCCAAAAAATGACGTAGGGTCCCCCCTACCCAGCATTACCGACCCGGGCCAGCTATGGGGGCTTGTAGAACAGGGCGCAGGGGCCAGCGTTGGTGGCCCCTGGCCCTGCAGGCTACTAGCCCACATAGCCACTAAGTGGCCCGGGCCCTTCTGCCCCCCCCTGGCCGTTGGGGAGGCAGGTAATGGGGGCTGGGGGTTAATGGCAAGCCACCCACTAGCTGCAGGTGACTTGCCATACCCAGAGCCTTGTGAACTGGTATAAGGGGTCTCATGGACCCCTTACCAGTTCACAAAGGGTTAAATGAAAAAAAACGCCACACAAAAGTATTTTATTAAAAAAAAAAAAAAAAATTTTTACTGTACTTACCTCCGATTGTAAGCTCCTTTGTCCCACGCCGCTCTGCTGACAGATGCCGGTGATCGGCATCAGAGAAGGGGGAGGCAGGAGATCACAGGATCTCCTGCCACCTCCTTCCCCGTTGCCGATCACCGGCATCTGACAGCTGAGAACGCTGAAGCCGGGGCGGGGCTTAGCGGCAAGATGGCGGCCGCCATCGAAGAGGAGAGAGGAGAGAGCCTTCCGGGCTCTCTCCTGAAGATCGGTAAGTCCTGGGGGGTTATCGGAGGCCCCCCAGGTGAAGAGGAGGGACAGCGGGAGCCAGCGCACACACAGGTAAGTGAATGTCATTTTTTTTTTTTTTTTTTTTTTACAGTTAGCAGCTGCTGCTGCAGAAGCGGGGGGGGGGCGGCCTATTCTGGGGGCTCTCCTGGAGCCATCCGACCCCCCACGGGGGATCGGATGGCACCAAATTAAAGAGGAGACCCGGCCGGATCCAACGAGGGGTCAGGTGAGTAATTTTTTAGCAGGGGTAAATGCCAGGCACGTAAATTTTACGTGGCTGGCACTTAAGTGACGGAGAGGCAACCACGTAAATTTTACGTGGCTGGCATTTAAAGGGTTAATAGACCAAGGCATCCAGACTTGCTGTTTTCTTTTGCTTCACATGTTTTGCTATTTATCCCACTGCATGTATATGTGAATTCACTATTACCTATTGGGAAAGATGGCTGGATGACTTGTGAAATGTATCAAAGTAATAAAAAAGGAACAGCTACTGCAATTGCATATATTTATTCCTTATTTATTTATTTTTCTGTTTCAATTACAATGAAAACAAATCATGGCCCATCCCTCTAAATTACAAGGCTAGTGCAATCTGGTCCTGGTAACTCACCAGCCCCTTTAACCTTTGGCACAGGTTTGGTGATCTGTGTGGTGTGTCAGTAGTTTTAAATTAAAACAGTCATAAAAAATGCAACGTTAATTACACATGTCTGTTACACTAATAAAAAAAAACATACTGGCAGTTGCTGACCTTGCTCAGGGCAGCTGTAAATAATTTGATCAAAAGAGTAGTAAAAACTAGGGTCAAAACTTTGCTGAATCACACTCAGTTGTAAATTTCAGTTTTTTCTTCCCTTTATGAGAGACCACAAGTGAAAAAAATAGTGTAGAAAATAAAGCATGTTTTTTTTTCTTTGTTGAATCACAAGAATTTGAAAAAGCCAAAACTCCACAAGGTGGAGGTGTGCAGGCGCATGGGGCGCTCGCCACAGCGGACATCAGCGGAGCAAGGAAAGGTAAGTATCAGCTGTGTTCGGAGGATTTTTTCAGCGGGGGATCGCATCTATAAATAAAAGAGAGAAATATACTGTAAGATAAAGTAATCAAACAGGCAAATAAACATATCATAAATAAGGCTTAATACTATGCATATTCATTTAACGGCAGATATTAACTGCCTATTTAAATGGCCACAATCATAGGCCGGTTATTCGGCTAGTTGGTAACATAAAAGCTGGGCATAATGTCAAAAGGTATATTTAAAGTACATGGATAACAAATTAGAAATATGGCCATGGTAATAGGGTGGTACCACTAGTCCCTTAATTATATAGGATAAATCCAAATATTTATATATTCAAAATCACATAATCCAAATAATGTTGGGCAGCTAACCCTTGTGTGCCTAGCTGTAATAATTTCTTACCCAGGGGGAATTAGAATCCTGCATGGATATTTCATCAAAGGTGGGTTGGTCCTGGGTTGGCTCATGTGTTCTGTAGGGATCTATGCGATTGCGTGTAGGAGCAAATTAGTATCTAAATGGGAGTTATGAAAAATAAGGTAAAGTGAATACGGTATAATAAAGACCTGTGGAAAAAGACAGGGGAAAGTGATAATGAAATAAACAGGCGGCCAAGACTAACTAGAGGCTTATACCTGAGTGGTGTTTAGTCCAAGGGGATAAATAAAGCGGAGTGTTTCTGATTCAGTCAATTGCTATAAGAAAAGAAGAATGTAGAGCAGAATGTTAGTATAGTCGAGGCTCTGGTGGGTAAATCAAAAGAAAGGTGACAAATCACAGTCCTCATTCATGCCCATTGGAATTTTTGTTTTAAGCTCATAAATCCAAAAAAGTTCGCATTGTAGAAGTTTATTTAACAGGTCCCCACCTCTTTTATTCGGGATAACCTTTTCGATCACTAGATATCTAAGTTGTGAGACCTGGTGGTTGGCCTCTGCAAAGTGTCGAGCAACCAGGGAGTTGAAGTCGAAGTGACAGCTCGTGCTCCTATGTTCGCTTATGCGGATTTGAATAGCTCGCTGGGTTTGCCCCACATAAGCCTTACCACAGGGGCATTTCAATAAGTAGACTACATCAGTGGTGTTGCAGTTATAAAAACCGCATAATGGATACGATTTCCCTGTTGTAGGGTGGTTAAAGGACTCACATTTAATCACGGAATTGCACTGTGCGCAATGTCCACATGGGTACATGCCCTTAGGTTTGGGCATTGTGCTTAACCAGTCCTTATCTGGTTCCACCTGAAATTTCTGGGATGTATCAGCATGAATTAGTGTGTCCTTGAGGTTTTTAGACCTCTTATATGTGAACATAGGTGGTTGAGAAAAGACTTGTTTTGTTCGCTCGTCACATGTGAGAATGTGCCAGTGTCTTTTAATTATTGAATGTACGGTTTTACTATGTGTATTTTAAGTGAGAATGCATGGAATTCCATTATGTGGTTGTTTGGGTCAATATCGAAGAAGAGAGTCTCTAGTCATGTTGGAGGCTTTTCTGAGGGCATTGTCAATTGTGGTAGAGGAATAACCACGGTCCTTAAAGTCATGAGCCATCTTCATGGCCCTTGTCCGAAAGGTGTCTTCATTATCTATAATCCGCCTAAGGCGAATGAATTGACTGTATGGTAGTCCATCTTTCAGTCTTTTGGGGTGAAAGCTATTAGAGTGAAGGTATGTGTTTCTATCTGTAGGTTTGCAATACAGATCGGTGTGTAGAGTGTTATTTGTGCAACCAACCCAGACATCAAGGAAGTGTACCTTCTCTTGATCGGCTTCCAGGGTGAAGGAGATCGTCGGCCAGGCACTATCAAGATCATTTTTAAAGGTTTGTAGGCAATCTAAATTCCCTGTCCAAAGAAAAAACACATCGTCTATATATCGGTACCATACAAGAACATGTTCCAGAAACAAAGGTTTAGAGTATACAATTTCATTCTCAAACTCAGCCATAAATAGATTGGCATATGCCAGCGCAACATTGGAGCCCATCACCGTACCTTGCTTCTGCAGGAAAAACTTGTCATTATACCAAAAGTAATTTTTTGTGAGTATTATCTCTAGTAAATCTATACAGAAAATTTTGTAGGCAGCAGATAAAGGCATCTGGTCCAAGTTTTTCTTCACTATGGAGATCCCAAGTTCATGTGGTATGGACGTGTATAGACTATTCACGTCCATACTGCATAAGAGGGTATGCGATGGGATGGGGCCCAGTGTTGCCAGTTTGTTTAGAAAATCGCCTGTGTCGAGAAGAAAAGAATGTATTTTGAGTACCTTGGTTTGCAAAATTTTATCGAGAAAGGTGGCCGCAGGTTGGAACACTGAGTTTGTTCCAGCTACAATGGGGCATCCTGGTGGTTTAGTTAGATGTTTGTGAAACTTGGGTAGTATATAGAATAAAGGTGTCATTGGATGGGGTGGCTGTAAATAATCTTTAACCTTCCGGTCTATAAGAGATTCACTGAATGCTTTCTCAACCACCTGGTGGATGATTGCTTGAATTTCGGGAAGTGGGTCTTTTCGCAGTGGTACATAGACTTGTGAGTCAGCTAATTGTTGTAAAACTGTCTCGTTGTAGTAGGAAGAATACAAAATGACTGTGGCTCTCCCTTTGTCAGCTGCCTTAATAATGATGGATTTATCGTCGGTCAGGCTTCTAAGAGCCTCTCTTTCAAGTTTAGTCATGTTGCTTTTATAGCGGGTACCTTGGGGGTGCCATTTTAGATTGGAAATCTCCCTCTGTACAACTTTAATGTATGTTTCCACACTATGTGGACTAGTCGGAGGAAGCCACTTACTTGGGGGGCGACATCTGCTCAGGTCCACTCCCATTGGTGTAACTTCAGATTCAGTGGAAGAGTCATTGTGGATGTGTCAAAATGTGAACGAAAGAAGCGGTGCAGGTCAATATCTAGCTCTAGAGGATTGCCCCAATGGGTGAGTACAAACCCAAGGCCCTTCTGCAGTACCTTGGTTTCTATGGGGTTAAGTTCTCTTGAGGACAAATTCACCACTAGGAGTGATGCCCCTGCGTCTGGCTCCGGAGTAACCTCAGCGGGCCTGAGGGTTCGTGGGTATTTCTTCCCCCTCCTCGTCTTCTTGGATTTTGGCTTCGGGAGATGGGGGCTATATCTAAAAAAGGTTGAGGCTCTTGGTCCTCAGAGGATCTGCTTGAATCCGAATCACTAGGATTATCTTTTTGAGGATCCCTTCTAGGGTAGTGTCGGGGGCGTCTAAAATCCCTCCAGGAGTATACTCGATTCTCCTTGTAGTCGAGGGTATCCCTACTGTACTTATTAAGCTTAGTGGTGAGCGTTTCTTTTTTATATTGCTCTAAAGAAACCTCTAATGATTCTAGATAACTTTGAAAGTCGGGTACAGGGAGGGTGCTGGTTAATTTTTCTTTAGTATGGGCCACTGAGTTTTGTAAAGAGGTAAGTTGTTCCTGGATACCCTGGATGGTTAATGCTATAAGGTCAAGACTGTATTTATTCAAAATTTGGTTCCATTGGTTGCAGAACCCTGGGTCATCTCTGCAAAAGGAGGGTCTTCAATTTATCCTGAGTCCTCTGGGTATCCTTTTATTCCTGAGGTACTCCACTAGAGTCACAGAATGGAGTTGAAACTGTATTACTCGCTTGCGCTGAGTTTCAAAATGGCGTTTAAGGAGGATATTATCCTTATTAAGGGGACTTGAGGTATCCCCGTATTGGGATATAATGGAATCTATCTCTGTTTGTGAAAAGGTGAGGGTATCTGCCCTCTTAGTTGTTAAAGAGTTTACATCTTCAAATGACATATCTATGTAATGGGATATGGTAGATAGTGAGGATAAGATTTTGGGTTGGAGGGTGCTTAAACCTACAAAAGATACAAACAATTTAAATAGAGTAATTAGGTAAGCACACCTATAGTATTATAATAATCTCACAAAAATACATAAGGCTAAGCAGCCGGGTGCAAACACACTAAGTTACTGGCAGAAATCTGCCAAAAAGCTATCTAGAACCAAAGAGTGTATGAATGCACACCTTGACACAAGGGTTAAGTTGCAAAAAATTGATTTGTTTATATTTCAGAGAAAAAATTTTTTCCAATCAATAATATATAAATCCACAGTGAATATAGCATTTCATGAGTCATCTATATATACAAGTACCATCACCTATTTACACAATTTCAGAAAATGATCTATATACACTATGTACAGGGGACAAAAGAAGTACTGCCCATTCAAGTATGGGGGCAATTCGCAGGGTGCTGCAGAACTTCTAGAACACTAAGCATATTGGTAAAAGATAGAGCCACATAATGATACAGTGATCCTATGGTCCTATGAGTAATAGGCAATACTGGTGGCTTATACCTTTAAAGATGCAGCTTATAAGAGGCACAAGTGTATGCTGCTGGAGTGTCCAGGTTCGCATATAAATAAGAGAGTCCATATGAAGAAACAACTGCAGGCAGTCTGGCTGTTAATATTCTTCGTCGGCTGCTGACACGTGTTTAGGGAACGATTTCCCTTCCTCAGAGCGTTGCTGGAGTGGGGCTGTCGGTGAAGCGGAGTGCCTGAAATGAGCTCCCATAGTTGTTGTTTTAAGCGCTGAAAGCGTGCGCATCCCCCGGGGCCGGCCCTGTGACACTGCGATTCGTTCGCGTCATCGCGTGTCACTTCCGGTGACGAGCGTCCCGACCTTCCGCCCTCCACCTCTCGGCCGGCTGTATACTGCCAACCACAAGGAATAATGTATGAGCTCCCTATGCTGCTGCCAAGTCCAGAGTGTGTCTTTCAGGCCATTTATGAGCTCCCTATGCTGCTGCCAACTCTTGGGTGTGTTTTTCAGGTAATATATGGGCTCCCTATGCTGCTGCCAACTCCTGGGTGTGTTTTTCAGGCAAAATATGGTTTCCTAATGCTGCTGCCAACTCCTGGGTGTGTCTTTCAGGCAATATATGAGCTCCCTGTGCTGTTGCTGCTGCTACTGCAAAGTCCAGAGTGTGTCTTTCAGGCAATATATGAGCTCCCTATGCTGCTGCCAACTCCTGGGTGTGTTTTTCAGGCAATATATGGGCTCCCAATGCTGCTGCCAAGTCCAGAGTGTGTATTTCAGGCAATATTTGGGCTCCCTATGCTGCTGCCAAATTCAGAGTGTGTTTTTTAGGCAATATATGGGCTCCCTATGCTGCTGCCAACTCCACTGTGTGTCTTTCAGGCAATATATGGGCTCATCACGCTGATGCCACCTCAAGGCTCTGTAATTGTGCCGCTCTGCATCAGCGAATCTAATAGCGATGCCTCTGATCTGCATGTCATACTTCTTTACAATAGTATTTCACTAACCCAGCATGCATCCTATGCATGTTACAACCAAGCAAAATGTTCTGCAACCCTATGGAGGCTCTCGGACACCCAGAAATAACCGTTTTTAATAGCGATTTGTCGCGAATAAATTCGGACCGAATCGTTTTTTCCCGGAAAATTTGGTGAAATCTAATTTTTCAAAAGTTCGCTCATCTCTAGACACAATCTTTCTTCAGCAAAGCATGCGATAAAGCAATGAGAGAATTTTCACTTCCATGCGAGACTTTGCAACTCGTATGAAAGTTTGGTAAGTCAACTGCATGCGAGTTGTAGCTTTTTTCATTGAAAAAAAACATGATACAATTTCTGGCAGGGTTTATGTCAATGAAAATGACAAGCAATAGTTTATTTATTTTTTTTACTACCAGTATACATTAAAAACAAAGTGGGCACCCCTGGAAGAACACCTGGCCCATACTGATGTGCTTAGTGGTTGGTATACTGCCAGGCCAGGGAACTTAAAATTCCCCTGGCTGCATGTCTGTAGTGGCAATGAATGGAGGATGTGGAGCTTTACAGCTAAAACAAGCGGCATTATCTGGTATTAGAATGAAGCAAAGCAGTAAAATTAGGCAAAAGATACTGTTCATGGTGGGAGAGCAACTCAGGGGCTGCTAGTGTTATGTCCACTTGTTTCCCAATACATTTTTTGCACTGCACTCACCTCTGCTGCCTGCACTGCTGATGGTACTCTGGTGGGGGACGGGGGATGCTGCATTCAACTCCCGTGCCCAGTGCCCCACCTACTTACCTACCTGCCAACTTACCCAGCTACCTACTTTCCCAGCTACACACTTACCTGCCCACTACCCTGCTACCTACCTGCCTAACTATTTTCTGACCCACTTACCCAGCCACTGACCCCCAGACCTGCCCACTGACCCCCCTACCTACCCACTGACCCACCTACCTACTTAATGACCCTCCTAAATACTCACTAGACTACCTACTTACACCCTGCCTGCCTACTGACTCAGCTACCTACCTGCCCACCTACCTACCTGCCCACGGATCCAGCTACCTACCTAGCCACCCACCCACCCACTTAGGCTGCCCACTGACCCAGCTACCTACATACTGATGTACCTAGCTAACCACCAACCTACCTACCTACCCATCTACCTACTGACCCAGCTACCATCCTTCTTGCCCACCTAATGATTTGGGGGGTGCATGTGTGCCTAGGGGTGCACACATATGTGTCTGGGAGTATGTACATGTGCATTCGGCAGTGCGCGCATTGGGCATCTGAGAGGGTGCACATTGGGGGTGAGCTCATGTGTATCTGGGAGTGCACACATGCACATCTGGGGGTGCACACAATTGCACCTGGGAATACGCGCATGCGCATCTGGCAGTGCACACGTGTGTTTGGAAGTGCAAGAATTAGTGTCAGGTACGCACATGTGCATCTGGTTGTGCGGGCTGGTACGTCTAGGAGTACATGTATGTGTGTCTGGAAGTGTGTACATTGCACCTGGGATTGTGTGCTTGAGTGTCTGGCAGTGCATGCATATTTGGTTTGGAGTGCAAGCATTGTCGCCTGGGAGTGTGGGTGTGTGCACCTGGGATTGCACACACATGCTTGAGGGAGTGCATGCAAGTTGCATCCCGAAGTGTGCACATGTGCTTCTGGCAGTGGCAGTGTCTGGGAGTGAAGGTCTGTGTGAACGAATGTGCATTTGGGAGTGCATGCATGTGCATGTGGGAGTGCGTACATGCACCTCTGGCAGTGCGTACATGCACATCTGGCAGTGCGTGTATGCACATCTGGGAGTAATCGCATGTGTGCATGTGGGAGTGCGAGCATTTTCACCTAGGCGTGCAAGCATTTTGCCTGGAAGTGCACACATTTGCAGTTGAGAGTGCTTGCAAGTGCGTATGGAAGTGTGCGTATGTGCATCTGGAAGTGCACACATGTGTGTCTGGGAGTGCTGGCCTGGACATTCAATGTTGCCTAGACACGGGGGGTGTGGATTATGGGACTGCAAGCATCTTCATCTGGGAGTGTACACATGTGTGTTTGAGAGCGTGCGCATGTGTGCGTCCGGAAGTGTGTGCAGCATCACAGGGCCAAGGGCTACACCCCATTGATATCTTTGACACTTCTACTTCAACTTAAAAACGCAACGCATTTTAGGACATGGACAATCGTAGCCCGACACAATGGTCTTTAAGAGTTGCCTGCCCATGATTGATCTCTGTAATGCTATAGCCTCAGCTATGAAGCATACTTTATGACTTTCTGTATTGTGGGCAGAACTCCATGGGAATACCCTGGGCTTGCCCCTGTACTGATATTTGGCTCTAGTCTAGTCTCTTGTTCCTAAGGTTTTAAAAAACAGTTGGACGTCTATTTCCTGCAATTGTTCACAATGTCACAGCACATAACTCTCTTTTTTTTTTTAAAGTGGAACAAAACCCAGCTGAATCGGCCCGGAAATCTATAAGATTCCGGGGGCCGATCCATTTACTCCCCACGGGGCATCCAAAATCTGGATGCCCTGCTGTGTGAATCCCCCCAGGTCGCCGATAAACTGCAGCCGCATCCCCGCTATCCCTCTAGCAGAGCGCTTGTCTGCGCCGGCCATTTGTGAATGGCCAGAGTGGGCACACTCCCTGTTAGAAGTAAGCGCGTGATGCGGCCGCCAGCGTGTTCAGAGCCTCTGAGCTTAGACGATGCTTAGATGCCCATAACTAAGCAGCTCTGAGCACGCTGATTGGAGGAGCGGCCACACATGCGCGGTAGGACCGCGGTGATTGGGGGGTTTCACACAGTCGGGCACCCCTGATCGGGGTGCCCCGGGGGAGTGCACCAAAACCCATGATAGTCAGTAAAAGCGGGAGCAGTAAAAATAGGCAAAAGTTGCTATTTGTGGGGGGGGCATTTCAAGCAATGCTAGTTAAAAATGTGAGTTTTGTTCCCCTTTAAGAAATGGACGGCCTCACTAAAAACCACACTATTTTGCCCAGTGGTAACTAAATAAGACAGGACCCTGGTGTGACTGTTAAATGAGTACCTTTCAAGGCTCATACAGTAAACATTTTTCTGTCTTTTAACTCAATTGAATGCAGCTAGAAAACTAAAGACTGAAAACGGAGAGAGGAATTATGCTTCCTTCCTTTCCTTCCTTTAGTCAAAACTTTGACTATCCTTGGGTTTGGTCCACTGATGCCAAGTGAGCACAAATATGATACATTTTGTAAGTTGGAGGAGAACAATGATTGGTTCCCCTGACCTACTGGGGCCGGTGCGGTCGCACCACTTATAGTTACATCTAGAGATTAGCAAACTTCAAAAGTTCGGTTTGGCAGTTGGACGAACTTTTATGAAAAAATTTGGTTTGGTCCGAACTATTTTTTTTAAGCTGTATTAAACTCTGAGGCACCGTGGGCCCCAACTTAGAGAGAGATGGTGTGTGCACATTTAAAACAGAGCTGCCCCCCCCCCCAAAATGGCAGGTGAAAAGTTTTTATAGTCTGTATTAAACACTAAGTCACTGTGTACCCCAAGTTCCCGAACAGAGTGACAGGGGCCAGCTAAACCAGACAGATGTGGCCAAAAAGTAAAAATTCTCATTGAAGTTTTCAAACTTTACACGGTGGACTACAATGGGCAGCAGATCCCAGGTCTGGTAGATGCAACAGCCCCCCTCAGCATCCCACTGTGCCCACTCCCTTCCCTGTCCCTTCTATTCTCCTAAGCTGTGGTTCAAAATGCCCTAAACTGTCCCTGCTCTAAGAGCAATGCTCTCTCTGCAACAGCCAGATCGATAATGGTGATAGTCGACGCATCACGTGACTTGCCCAGCTACCCTGAGCTCTTAAGCTACAACCATGTGACCCTGTCTCTCTGCTTCTCCTTTAGCTGGCCGTGACTTGTGGGGTGGGGCTGGTGAAATCCTGCCAGGTTTGTCTTCAGCATTTCGCTGTGGACAACATGAAGTTCGGATTCGCGGTGAACCAAACTTCGGGTTGAAACCAGGTTCTACGGGTTCGGTTCGCTCATCTCTAGTTACAACCTGATTTTGCCTGTACATGGTGCAAGTTGAGGGCAGGACAGAACGGTACATTATTTAAATATTAGTTTACTTTAATATCTAGATATTTACATTATGACTGCACAATGAATACTGAATACGATGTGAAAAGGCAGGAGAAAGGATACAGATATAATTGCCTACAGCAAGAATGAAATCTGGTTAAAATAGTGGAAGGCAGCATTTGGCCTTCTAGTTCTTGAAAATGAAGGGTCAAATTGATAGAAATATGTTTGACTACTTAAACATGCAAGGAGCAAACTGTAAAATGCATTTTAATTTATAATCAAAATGTATCAAAATATAGTAATTAGTTCCTGGAATTCTCTTTTTTCCCTTCTTACAATTATACCATAGTAAAAAAAACACATCAGAACTTGATTTACCATACCAATTATGCTTGCAGCACATTCCGTTTCCATAGAATTATATAGTGTCTCCACAAAAAATGCAGAGGCGGTAATGTATCATTTTTATTTAGCTTATAACAATGCTATACCCCAAATTTCTGTGATTTTCCATGCTTGCCCATAGATCAACTAAACAAATTCTGCTTGTAATTGTTTTTTTTTTTTGCCTTGAATTTAAACTGATTTTAGTCACATATACTGTCTAACAGATTACAAGCATATCACCAAGATTTCTAACAAAATGATATTCATAACTCAGGGGAATTTACATTAAATAAATAATTTTATATTATTTTTAGCCATGTCACGTAGTTGTTGCATACATCGCTAAGGGGGTATTGATAACACTGAGAAGCTGTTTATCTATGGCTCTGGACACTTTGGATGAATCACAATAGGTGGGTGGTGGCATTGGTCTTAAGTGTGACAAGTCCCTCTGCTTCTGTAGGTGAGTACTGGTTGTGGAGGTAACAGGCTGCTCTCCTGTTCATCCCACCTCCTGACCCGGGACTCCATGAGGAGCTGCCAGGGATAGAACATTCTTAGTATGTCACACACCCCGCTTCAAGAATCCATAACATGTGGGTAATATCGTCCTGAAGAGGGCGTTCCTGCAGAGATGATAGCAAAAGAAAGCCCCTTCCTGATCCATAAATACCTGGGACCTCCCACTCACTACCCAGTTTTCCATCTCTGCAGACGGCGAGCAAGTCAGAAGATGATGGCTCCTCCTTGCACAGGGGGATTTCAGGTAGCCGGGGTAACTCCCGGCCTCTTATTTTGTCTATTTCCGCTCGGACCCCTGTTTGTCCCAAAATTTACCTCAGATTACATGCCTCCACAGTCTTGGCTGCTGGCCCGAGCGAGGGTACATTGGCACCTCTGGTGCTGAGGAGCAGAGCTCCACCGTGAGACCCTAAAAGAGAGGGTAGGCGGTCATACCGGGTAGGTGATCCCGGTTTGGGATGCCCCGTCCCTTGACTTTTTCCCCTGGGGGGGGGGCCCTTCCCTTTACCAACTATGGGGGCTGGGGGTTCCTCTCATAGGGGTTAGCTTTATTCTCTTTCTCTTTATTCACTGTTGTTACTATGTTGCAGCACCGCGGCTGTCATTGCAGCCGGGTGCCGGGGTTTTTCAGTCTGTGAGGTAAATTTTTTACCTCACACGCTTTGGGGGGGCGGGGCGGGGCTGGCACTCGGCGCTCTGCCGCGGCCAGCCCCCGTTCTCTCATTCATTCCTCGCCGCAGCGAGCGGGGCGGGTGCTCCGCTAGTGATAGCGGGAGCACCCGCTGTCATGGCAGCCGGCGCCGCGGTTGTCGGCGGCGCCGGTCTCTGGGCTGGTGCGTGAGGGACTTCTTCCCTCACGCTTCATTCACACTGGAAGGGGGGCAGAGCCGGGCTTTCGGCGCGTCGCCGCGGCTCCGCCCTCCTCTGTACTGGCGCCGCTGCGGAGCTGAGCTCCCTGTTACTAGGCAGCTCCCTGTTACTAGGCAGCTTAAGGGGCACAGATCAGCTTTGCGCGGGCTGCGCAGACCACGCCCCTGACAAGGCAGTTCTTCTTCTCTTCACTTCACCTCAGAAATCGCCATTGTTCTGAGGCGGATCGTTCATCGCAGCGTTTGTGAGTGGCCCTGTGGGCCTCATTTATTTCTTCTTTTCTTTATCTGTTAAGTCTTATTGTAGGGACTTATGGGTCTCTCTCTGTCTTTTAGGTGAAGGTTATCCAGGAGGATCTTCTGTAGTATTGGAAGGTCTCTCCTGATCCTGGGTCCCTGGGTCCATTTTAGCATCACAAATCCTCCCACTCGGGACATTAAAGGGGCATCCCGGGTTGTCTAACTGGCGTAATTCCCTGGGTCATAGCGACCACTCAAAATTCACCTTATGGAGGCATCCCCGGATACTGGGACTGGGACCCCTTCGGGGCATCCCAAAAAGTGTATGTTGTGTGGGATTTCCATTACTGGGGATGATGTGTTACTGTGTATACCATGTGCACAGCAAACTATTACGCGGCAGTCCGAACCCCAAGCGGCGGGGTCAGCACTGCCGGCCGCCTCAACTCCCCCTCCCGCCTTGACTCGTGCCCCGTGTGACGTGGTCATGGGCAGGGATCTGCAATCCGAGATGTGTGCCAGATTGGCTAGCCTTGAGAAAATGCTCTCTAGCTCAGTCGCCCGTAAGGCTCCGTCTAAGAGAAAGCATTTGTCGCCGGCTCCGCCGGTGGATGATCTTGATGACAGAGACAATCTGGATTGGTCTGATTATCCTCAGCTAGAGGAGGGGGAAGTTGATGAGGGTTCAGAATTTTCGGATGATGAGCAGTCTGCTGGCGCTGATGCCGAGCTTTCTGATTTAGGGAGATCCTTGGACTCCCCTCACGCTCTGTCTCTCATGCTGGAAGTTCTGAATATTTCCCCTCCCGAGGAGGCGTCACAGCAGAAAGGTGAATTGTTTGAGGAATCCAGGCCGCGCCTGGAGTTTCCTACGCAACGCCATTTTGATAGAATCATTGACAGGGAATGGGATAGGCCGGCTCGGCTCCCTGGCATCCCTCAGGGGTGGGATAGGAAATATCCCTTTCCTTCTGAGGCGGTCAAGCGCTGGGCATCTCCCCCCGAGGTGGATGCACCGGTTTTGGGGTTGTCTAGCTCCTCGGTGTTAAACAGACCTGATTGTTCCACTCTCAAAGATGGAGAGGATAAACGTATTGATCAGATGGCTTCTCATGGCTTTACTAGCATTGGGTCGGCCATCCGGCCTGTGTGTGCTTCGGAGCTAATGGTGTTGGCTACCAGGTCTGTGGTCAGGGACCTGTTGACTTCTTCCGGGCTTCGTCCTGGTAGTAACGAGTTCCTTAGCCTTAAACGGTGTGAGTTGTTTCTATCCTTTGTGTTGACCGCCTTGGATGACACTTTGATGATGTGTGGTAGGACGTCGGCTCTGCTTGTGGCTATTCGGCGGTCGGTGTGGCTGCGCCAGTGGGCGGCCGATTTTATGTCCAAAAAATCACTGACGGCTTTACCCTTTGTTGGTCTACGGCTCTTTGGAGAGACATTGGACTCTGTCACCAAGGGTGGTAGGTTACCTCAACGTAAGAAACAACGCCGCCCTTTTCGGGGGGCGCCTGCCTTTACCCCCTCCTTTCGGGGGGCCAGATCTGGTAGGGGTTCTGCATTTCCCTCTTCCAGAGGAGATTCCGGAAACAGGGGCAGAGGACGTGCCCATTCTGGATACAGTTGGGGCTCTAAGCCCAAACCGGCTGCTAAGCCGGCTCAGCAATGAGGGGGCGCCCTCACCCATGCGGGTGGGGGGACGGCTGCAGCACTTCTCTCAGATCTGGGATCAAGAGGTCTCGGACAGATGGATCCGGGAAGTGGTGTCTTCCGGCTACAAGCTGGAGTTCGAGCTCCGCCCCCCTTCCAGATTTGTCAGGTCTCGGATGCCGTCGGAGCCTCTAGCGGCGCAGGGGCTCCTGGTGGCAGTGGAGAATCTTCTGGACATGGCTGTCATTTGCCCAGTGCCCCCTTCAGATCGGGGCAGGGGCTTTTATTCCAATCTGTTCACGGTACCCAAGAAGGACGGGTTGGTCCGACCCATCTTGGATCTGAAGTTTCTCAACAGGTTCATCCGGCCGAGGAAATTCCGCATGGAAACGCTGCGTTCGGCCATTCACTCTCTTCGTCAGGGAGACTTTCTGACGTCCATAGACATCAAGGATGCTTATCTACATGTTCCGGTTTTTCCAGCACACCAGAGGTTTCTCAGGTTCGTGGTGGAGGATCGGCACTTTCAGTTTGTGGCACTTCCTTTCGGTCTCACCTCAGCTCCTCGGGTGTTCACCAAGGTGCTAGCGGGGGTGATGGCTCTGCTCAGAGGCCAGGGTATCCGCATCGTGCCCTATTTGGACGATCTACTGATCATGGCCTCTTCCTTCAACCAAGCGGAGTTGGACACCAGAGCGGTGGTGTCCACTCTGGAAAGGTTCGGTTGGGTGATCAACCACCCCAAGTCTTCTCTTTCTCCGTCCAGAGTAGTGACCTTTCTGGGAATGTCTCTGGACACTTCACAGGCCAGGGTGTTTCTACCCCAGGCCAAGATTCTTTTGATTCAGGAGTTAGTTCGGCTTCTCTTGTCTACCCCTCATCCGACCATCCGGTTAGGGATGAGGCTGGTGGGGTTAATGGTGGCCTCATTCGAGGCAGTTCCCTTTGCGCAGTTTCACACAAGGACGCTTCAGCTTCATCTGTTGAAGGTTTGGGACAAGTCTCCTCTATCGTTGGATCAGTCCTTCCTGATGACTCCCCGAGTTCGTCGATCCCTGCAATGGTGGCTGGGGTCGGTCAATCTGTTGAAGGGCAGATCTTTTCTGGCTCCGTGTTGGGAAACAGTCACCACGGATGCCAGTCTGTCAGGTTGGGGGGGTGTTTGGAAGGATCTCCAGTTTCAGGGTTTGTGGGGCCCGCGGGAGGCTCACGAGCCCATCAATGTTCTGGAGTTGAGAGCCATCAGGTTGGTTCTGTTTCGCTTGACTCATCAGTTGAGAGGCCTGCCAGTTCAGGTCCGGTCGGACAACAGAACGGCGGTTGCTTACATCAATCACCAAGGAGGGACTCGCAGCAGGAGTGCCCTCAGGGAAGTGTCTTTGATTCTGGACTGGGCAGAGACCCACGTCCCGTGTATCTCAGCAGTCTACATTCCGGGAGTGGAGAACACGGAGGCGGACTTGCTGAGCAGGGCCTCCTCTCGTCAGGTGGAGTGGTCTCTCAGTCCCAAGGTGTTTCGTTCGATATGTCTCAGGTGGGGGGTCCCAGCGGTGGACCTCTTTGCTTCTCGTCACAATCACAAGCTTCCAGTCTTTGTGTCTCTCTCGCAGGATCCTCTGGCTCTGACAGTGGATGCCATGTCTCTAAACTGGAGGGGTCTGGGGCTCCTTTACCTGTTTCCTCTGTTCCCAATGCTAGCCGGAGTGCTGAGCAAACTGGCCTTGGATGGTGCGTCGGCAATTCTGGTGGCCCCAAGGTGGCCAAGGCGAGTTTGGTTCGCAGATCTTGTAAGACTGGCAGAGGATCAGTTCGCCCTGCCTCTGCTGCCGGACCTGCTCACCCAGGGTCGGCTGCGCTATCCCAATTTACCATCGCTGGCTTTGACGGCATGGCTGCTGAAACCGCCATCTTGAAGGAGGAAGGTCTTTCTGACGCAGTGATTCAGACTCTTATCTGTGCCAGGAAGCGCTCTTCCTCTTCTATTTACTACAGGACTTGGAGGGCCTATATTGATTGGTGTGAAAGTAGGTCTTTTTCTTGTCGAGAGTTCTCCATTCCTAGAATTTTAGAGTTTCTCCAACATGGTCTAGATCTGGGGCTCCAGCTTAGTACATTGAAAGGGCAGGTTTCTGCCCTGGCGGTGTTCTTCCAAAGGTCTTTTGCACTTCATCCCTTAGTCAAGACCTTTTTCCAAGGTGTTACACATGTTCGGCCTCCTAGGAAGCCTTTTGTTCCAGTTTGGGATTTGAACCTGGTTCTTTCTGCTCTCCAGGGCCCTCCGTTTGAGCCCTTGAATGAGATAGCTTTGTCTTCTCTTACCCAAAAGGTGGCCTTTTTGGTGGCTATCACTTCGGTTAGGCGTGTTTCTGAGTTGGCAGCTTTATCCATTACAGCTCCGTACTTCGAGAAACATCAGGACAAGGTTGTCTTTCGTTTCAAGCAGGATTTTCTTCCTAAAGTGGTCTCAGAGTTTCATCTAAATCAGGACATTGTTTTGCCCTCTCTATGCCCAAATCCCAGCGACGACAAGGAAAGGGCATTGCATTCCTTGGATGTAGTTCATGTTGGGGAACATTATCTGGAGGTTACGTCTTCCTTTTGTAAGACTGATGCTTTCTTTGTGGTGCCCTGTGGGCCTAGGAAAGGTTTGGCTCCTGCCAAATCTTCCATTAGTAAATGGATTCGTCAGGCCATCATTGGGGCCTATTCTGCCAAGGGGAGGAGTCCCCCTTTTCGTGTTACTGCTCATTCTACTCGTGCAGTTGGTGCGTCCTGGGCCTTTCAGCACCAGGCTTCTGTTGAACAAGTTTGTAAGGCCGCTACCTGGTCTTCGGTTCACACCTTTTCCAAGTTTTACAAGGTTGATGTTAGGGCATCAGCGGATGCTGTGTTTGGCCGCAAAGTTTTGCAAGCTGTTGTGGTTTAAGGTTGTGCATTGTTGCCTAGTTTTGGATTCCCGCCCTTGTTATGGACACTGCTGTTGGATGTCCCACATGTTATGGATTCTTGAAGCGGGGTGTGTGACATACTAAGAATAATACCATTTTGTGAATACTCACCTTGTAAAATGGGTATTATGAGTATGTCACACACCCCGCTTCAACCCGCCCTTTTGTATTCAGGATCCTCTTTATTGCGAACTTTGCGTGGTTGTTGTTTATATTTGCCTCTTCCTGGTCCCTTACCTTACTGCTTCTGTATACTGGGTAGTGAGTGGGAGGTCCCAGGTATTTATGGATCAGGGAGGGGCTTTCTTTTGCTATCATCTCTGCAGGAACGCCCTCTTCAGGACGATATTACCCACATGTTATGGATTCTTGAAGCGGGGTGTGTGACATACTCATAATACCCATTTTACAAGGTGAGTATTCACAAAATGGTATTTTTATACTTAGAGGTGGGGCATTGCTGGAAACTCCTTGATGTCAGTTATGTCTTTACAAAAGCGAGGGGTTTGCTCAAAAAAATCCCCACTAGCCCCCCTTTTGTGACATCAGCAATTACATCAGAGAGATTGCATGGATGCCATGCCTCCAAGTAAAAAAGCCGGCTCCCCTGACCCTCACATCAAGCTGGGTAGTGAGAAAGAAAAAAAGGGAAAACCTTCTAATGGCCAGTGCCACCACATCTACAACCTGGAGGGGGCCCCAAGAAGCCTCAAAGAGGGAAGAAGAGACGGTGTGGGACGAAGAAGACCCGCCGGACCCAAGAAGAAAGCATCCGGTGTGGGACAGAAGATGGAAGACGGGGACATGTAAGTAATTAACAATAAAAAGATTTGGATGCTGTGTCTTATTTTGATTTCACTTGGGGTGAACTGGTAAGGGGTCCAGGGGACCCCTATACCAGTTCACCATGGTCAGGAGCTGGCATGGCACCTGTCAGGCAGGTGGGTGCCATGCTGGTGAAATGACACATTACCCACACCCCCATTTGGGGCATCTGGGTTGCGGAAGGGCCTAGAGCTTATACCAAAGGTCTTAAGGGCTTGTAACTTGCAGGGGAAGGGGATTGCATGCGCTACACATGAACATGTGTAGCGCAAAATAGTAAAAAATGGTCTGGCAACAAAGAGTGACAAAAACTTTAGGTAGGCTGGCACTTATAGGGTTAAAGGATGCTGCAAGAGAGCTTGTCTGGGGGGCCTAAGCACAGATGGGGGCACCATTTTGAATCTTTGCCCCAGGGGCCAGAAAACCTAACTAGTCCTCTGCTTTCACTTTGAACTGGTAAGACATCCCACAGTTGTACTTCATTTGAAAAAGTCATAAAACGCTCTTTTCAGTTTGGGGGGGGGGGGGCTCCTGGGCAGGAATGGGTGTCTACTGATACATATGTGGTTCTGTTGTAATCGGTAGGATGGAAGCTTTTACATGCAATATGATTTTCATAGATAACACACATTTTTTATTTGAAAGTGCTACAAATTTTAAGATATTTTTTCACATATTTCACCCAAAAATAAAAAAAAATTACTAGCAAAATATTTCATGTTAAAACCCAAACACTGCTGAATATATGTTTGATAAGTTGTTAGTGGTGTTTGTCAGATTTTTGACTTATTAGTTGGCTTCAGGGCCAGATTATGAGAAGGGCAAAAGGGGTGCATGCCCTGGGGCCTCTGCCACTTCCTCTGCAAGAGGGGCATCAACCAACATTTGGGTTATGGTCTGGTCCAGGGGGCTTTTCAGTCTTTAGTCTAACGAGCCGTGGGGCCAGAAACAAAGCTATCGGCAGCAATGGGGGCCCCCGTGCGCCCTGGCAAGCCTTTTTTTTGTTTTTGCAAACCAGCAGCCAAAGCCACTACAGGGCAGACTGGAGAGTCTAGAGCAGGTGATGGGTGGATGCAGAGCTGTCAATTGGTGGCCACTCACTGCACATAAGTCACCAAGCACAGCCGCTGGCAGCTCAATGCAGGGAACTGTTTTCTGCTGGACCAGCTGGGCAACTACACTACCCCCCTGCCCAGAATGGCAATGCAGGAGCTCACAAATGGCACGCACTCACACACGGGTGGCACAAGGGACTCGATTTGACATTCCAGTAAGTGGGTGGGTGGCAGACAACCACCAATCAGTTACTTGGCTGGACTATTATTTTAAAGGGAAAAAAATAATGTATCTGGGGTCTCCACCAGATTTTGTGCCCAGGGGCCTCCACCACACTTAATCCAGCCCTGGTAGGCTTAGTGTAGATTTTTTTTGTAGATTTTAACCAGCACTCCAAATGTTCTTAAATGTCAAGTTGTATTAATATATCCCAAAAAGTCCACAGTGCAGAAATAGTTAAACACAGTGATGGTTACCGGTCGACATTTCAGGGTGCACTAGTGCCCCCTTCCTCAGGACCAACCACATCCAAACAGATACAGAGAAGATGCCCATACATAAATGAATAATGGGGCCAATCAAGGCCCCAGAGAATTCAAAATTTGCACCTGACATCACTAGTGAAGGGGAGAGGCAAAAGGGGGGGGGGGGGAGAAAACAGACGGATTGAACAATAATTTATAATTAGCCAGACTAGCAACATTATTCAAGCCTGAATCGGTCAAAAATCAAGGAAACAATCCACAAATCAAAACAACCAAAAGGACCAAAAATGCAAAAATAACAACTACAACCAAATAAAATGTCCAAGATTATCTATTGTCCAAAAAGCTGCTGAACCCAAAAGATGTACTGAGCCCAAGTGGGTGTCCAGTGTCCAGTCTGTGTATCCAAAAAGTTTCACCCTGGAGCAGGCGACGGTTCCTGTCACCCCCCTCGGTGGTTTGGGGACCTGTTCAATAACCATGCCCCTTAGTTCATGTGTATGCTTAAGGAAGTGGGTTGCAACTTGTTTGTCCATATCCCCCATTTCGACATTTTTTACTCTTTCCTGATGAACTTTAATTTCACGCTTATGCTTTTGGAACCGTTTTTTGAAAGGGCTGATGGTTTTGCCCAAATATATATAAGGCCACAGGGACATTTCAGAATGTATACACAGTAGTCCGTGTTATAATTAAAGTATCTTCTAAAATTAATTTGAGTCCCATTATGTGGATGTGAAAATTGTGATCCCCGTGATAGGGGAATTGCAGATGTTGCAGTTAAAACATTTGTAGCATCCCATCCGAGTACAGAGTGCTTGTCTCTGTGGCGTGTACTTTTCCACTGGGTCTGCTCTAATTAGTAGGTCCCTCAAATTACGGCTCCTGTTATAGACCCGTAATTGCGGTCATTTGGCGTGCTGGTTCTTTGCAGATTTGGACTTATACGTCGTCTCCTCGAACCACGCACCCACACAATAGGAGTGAAACCAAGGTAAGAGTGCAACAGTAACCAAAACTTTTTTGCTTGTCAATAATGTAAACGCATGACTTCGATGTCACCTAATGTCACCCATTTAATTTTTTTCTTGTAAAATTGATTTTCAAGGCTTATTTTTAGAGATGAGCGAACCGGTTCGGACGAACCGGAATTCGCTCCGAATTTCAGGAAATATTAGATTCGGCACGAACCCGAATATTTTGTGGTTCGTGCCGATCGAATTTTTCCTGAAATTAAAAAAAAAAATGCCGGCATGGTGGGAGCGGGCCGGCCGGCTCCGCTGTCAGCGGAACCGGCCGGCCCGCTCCCACCATGCCGGCATTTGAGAAAAAAGGCAAACACTTACCTGCAGGTCCGGAGCGTGGAGGCCGGCGCCGCTCTCAGCTGTCATCTGAGGGCGCGTCATCATGACCGGCCCGCTCCCACCATGCCGGCATTTTTGATGGGGAACTTCGTAAAAGTTCGATTCGGCCGAACCCAAATTTCTTTGTGAAATTCGGCGAATCGGCCGAATAGAACTTTTCAAAAGTTCGCTTATCTCTACTTATTTTTCTTACTATTGAGTACCTTGGAGCACAATAACTAAAATGCAGCCTAAATGCACTATAAAATGTGTCCCTTTGTTCACAGAAATGATATTCTGTAACTGTAATGATGAAAGCCAGGACCAGGAGCTATAAGGCGATTTGTCTGAACCGCTAGTGGGTGCCCTCTCAAGGAATACCCCTGCCACATACATACTGAGGGTGATGGTAGACCCCCACGCAAAAAGAAGCAGGGAATTTTATGGGCAGTGTATTTACCTCAGACTGCAGCACGAGTCTCCAAGATTGTAGCTGTTAGAAGGTAAGAGTCTCAGTCCACACAGGAAAACATGGGGGATGACCAGGACAGCATTCATCAAGCCCTATGTACCATGTCCCAGAAAATCATAGATTGCAAGATTACAAGAAAACTTTCATGGCTGAGCTGGGGCAGAGAATATCTCTGACAGAGCACAAACTGAATTACATAACTGCAGTCTTAAAAGGACATGAGGAGGAATTGGAGTCACTACAATCTAAGGTAACATTTCAGAAATCTAAGTGGGTTATTTAAGGACGGATAGCAGCAGGTAGTGCCTTGTAGCGGCAGGCAGGGTCTGGTGAGCGCCCGGAGCTGTACGCAAAACCACATTTATGAAAGCGAATCTGGTGAGCGCCTTTAACAGCGCCATGTAGCGTCCGATTTATTATTACAGGCGGCTCAGCATATAGCGCTTGCCCTGTAACTTCCAGAGCGCCAGGTATTACCTTTCGCTCAGTGTCACTCTCCCATACATTTCAATGGCCGTTCATTTGCTTGTGTTTAAACAGCATGTTTGACTTTTTTTTTTTTTTTTGCTCAAATCATTGAGTGACCTCTCCTGGCTGCAAACAAACACTTTTAGAAACTTTTTTGACTTTTTATATTTTTATGCAGAATTGTCATTACAGGTCTGGCACTAAAGTGTTATTGTCCCAGTGTTAAAACAATGTAATTCCATGTGTTTTTGCTTTGTTACTGGTGTATATATGTTCAAAAACAGACTGTAATCACACAGTGCCTATAGCGACCAGATTTAGAGCGCCAACGCTCTTTGTGTGTCCTTGTTTGATAAGTATGGTGTGGAGCTCAGAGAGTCGGTCGCACTGAGCTGGCGCTACCTTTCGCTCCCTGCAGCTCTGTACTGGTGTTAGAACGCCCAACATACTTCACATTCATCAATGCTGGCCAGGTTACTACTGCGACTGAGGCGCTTTGTTACAGCGTCCGATACCTGCTTACAGTGTCTACTAGCGGTCGCTCTAAGCGCCACTATACAGGCTCATCTGCCGATACCTGGCGTTAGTAATGAATCAGCCTCCACATGGGGGGATCAGAACAGAGCCCGCAGTTCCAACTTAATAATTAGGGGATTACCTGTAAGCATAAAGGACTTACAGTCAGCAGTTACAGAGCTGTTTAAGGAGCTTGCTCAGATATCACGATTGACTGCATTCATTGGGTGCTTAGAAAGATCAAGCATGCCGAGAGATGTAATGGTCCGACTCCACTTTAATAGAACAGAGAGACTCCTTCAGGCTTCACGCAGCAAAGGGGACCTGTCATTTCAGGGGCAATCTTACCAAATATTTAATGATCTGGCACCTGTCACCATTCAAAAGCGGTGGGAATTTAAACCCCACATTCTAAGTTTAGAAAGATAAACTGATTATGTACAGGTGTATCTTCCCATTTGTTTTACAATTTTCATATCAAAATAAACCCTATGATGCTTCCACTTAAGAGGATCTGCACTGTTTGAGTTTAAACTCAGACCGCCCGTGTGCACGGGACAGTCGTTTATCACACCCAGCGACACACACTAATCCTAGTCCCAAGATCGTGGTCCTGGTCAGCACAGGACCAGATCCTGATCCAGCTCCTGCTGGTCTTTAGCCCCTCTTGTGACTTTATTATCCATAAGAACTGATACCTGTATGCCATTATGATAGTGATTGGTGCTGTTGCACCAGGCTGCACTTTTTGTTGCTTCAGGATGACTCCAACCTTTATATTTTTACTTGTTATTCAAGCATCCAATTTTAATCTTGTTAGCAACTATTTTAAGATATAGCAGATACGATTCTCCCTGTAGATGGGAAACTGTGGTTATCCAAAGTAAGTGTTCTTTGTCTTTCAGATTATGTTCAGACATGATGGTTAATGCCTTTTCTCAACTATATGATATAATAAATAATATATTCTGATGTTTAGGCTCCTTACACACCTCTGCGTTTTACTTGTGTTTGTTTTGCACTTATG
This sequence comes from Gastrophryne carolinensis, assembly GCA_027917425.1. NCBI lineage: Eukaryota > Metazoa > Chordata > Amphibia > Anura > Microhylidae > Gastrophryne > Gastrophryne carolinensis. The sequence goes on along the minus strand of CM051235.1, from coordinate 357,895,331 downwards.
TTGTGTTTTGCTCGCCTTTGCGTTTCCAAGGACTTATGAAGCAGCATTTGCATTGCATTCCGCTAAAGACTCTGCATGCAGGAATTTTCATGACACAATGCAGCACAAATGGCTGGGTGTGAAGAGGCCCAAGGATTTTTTTTTTCTTTTATTATTTTTTTTACCAGTGAGGCTCCTTTCTTTCCCTATGGAAGTGGAAGGAGGAAGTTTGAAAAAATAACCTTAATAGGTTGAGATTTATTGCATTTTCAGTGGGAGGAGGGGTGGTTTAATGTATTAGTTTTAAAATTGGGAAACATATGTACCCTTTGTATATATATACCGTATTTTCCCCCCTATAGGACACAATCACTTTTCCCTAAAAGTGGGCAGGAAATGGCAGTGCATCTTATCGTGCAAGAAAAAACATGACAAAAAAATTTCCAGCTCCCACACCTCAGCAGCCGTCTACTGCCGACATAAAATTACACACACACACACACACACCTCAGTAGTTGTCCCTGTAGCCGCTGCTGCCCGTCGGCCGCTGCCACGAGTATTCAGAGACTCGGTTCAGGCAAATGGGTGAGGTGTGGCCTGTGACTCCTGCCAGCGTTCAATGATGCTGGCAGGAGACACTGGCCACACCCACCCAGAAGTTGGAAATGACAGAAGTATAAGGCGGCAGGTAGCAGCGGTTACGGGGACCAGTAAGTGGCGCGTTTGTGTGTGAGAAAGAGGTACGGCTTCTGGGGAATGTGTTTTTTTTTGGGGGGTGGCATGCTGCACACTGCCTGTATTTGGGATGCCCGCACATTGTCTGTGTTTGGGATGCCCATACAATGTCTGTAATTGGGATGCCCACACACTCCCTGCATTTTGGATGCCCGCACACTGCCTGTAATTGAGATGCCCACACACTGCTTGTAATTGAGATGCACACACTGCCTGTAACTGGGATGGCCACACAGCCTGCATTTGGGATGCATGCACACAGCCTGCATTTGGGATAACCGCACACTCCCTGCATTTTGGATGCCTGCACTGCCTGTAATTGGGATGCCTGCACACTGCCTGCATTTGGGATGCTCACACACTTCCTGCAATTGGGATGCCCGCACCCTGACTGCAAAAGCGATGCCCGCACCCTGACTGCAAAAGCGATGCCCGCACACTGCCTGCCTTTAATGTGGGATACTGCTCACTGCCTGTAATGTGGGGTCTGTAATGGTGTGATTGAGAGAATTCTGCATACTGCATGGGCCCTTATTTAACAAGGGATAGCGCCAGGTAGCGAATGGTGAGCGAACGGTAATGACGCTCACCGCCACGAGAATGCCGGCTCCCCTCCGCAATCACACATTTATCAAGCCGATCCTGCTTAGCGACTGACAGAGCGCCAGATAGCGAATCATTCAGCATTATTCCAGCCTCACTCCACAGGGCCAGCGAGCGACCTTGAACAGCGACAGGTATGACCTCTCGCTACCTGGCGCTCTCCAATGCATTTCAATGGAGCAATCTTTAAATATTCATAATTAAATGCTATTAATGTTTTTTTTTTTTTTTTTTTTTTTTTAAATGGCGAAAATATTGTGACCACTTCTGCAATGTTTTTTTTAAGGTAAAAAAAATTGTGCAGAATTGATATTACAGGTCTGATATTAATGTATTCATATTACAAAATGTTTGTAAAAACATGTTTTTTTATTTTTCTAAAAATATGGTTGTTTGGGGGTTAAAAAACTACTTTTAACCCATCACCGCCAGCGCTCTGGGGTTTAAACAAGCATTTCACAGCGCGAGAATTTTTGAGCGTGATTTGTTAATGAATATGCTGGGAGCCGTTCGCTATGGCCATTCGCTGTCATGCGCTCCCATACAGTGCGGAACCTGTCAAACAGCGACTCCTAACCCCGTATTCAACATTACCGCACACCGACTGAGTCGTTGTCAACAGCCGAACAACGGCCAAGCACAGCGCTGTGAAAATAACGCTACTGGCGCTCATCTGTCGCTACCTGGCGCTATTAATGAATCGACCTCATACTGCCCAAGAATTTCAAACCATTTTTGGCATGTATTTATATATTTATTTATTTATATACTGTGTTTTGTCTTGCTTTTCCTTGCATACATGTGTAAAAATTTTTTGACATATGAAAATTATCCTCTCAGTTAGACCAGAACTGTTTTATATAAGAAGAAAAAAAGTATCCGATTATTTCAGTTTTGTTTATTAGGGGGATTTGTGTGTTTACTTATTGTGTACTTATATACATTAACATTACGGGGAGGCCGATTCATTAATAGTGCCAGGTAGCGACAGATGAGCGACAGTAGCGTTATTTTCACAGCGCACGCTAGTATTCGCTGTGCTTGCTCGTTGTTCGGCTGTTGACAGCGACTCAGTCGGTGTGCGGTAATGTTGAATATGGGGTTAGGAGTTGCTGTTTAACAGGTTCCGCGCTGTATGGGAGCGCATGACAGCGAATGGCCATAGCGAACGGCTCCCAGCATATTCGTTAACAAATCACGCTCAAAAACTTCTCGCGCTGTGAAATGTTTGTTTAAACCCCAGAGCGCTGGCGGCGATGGGTTAAAAGTAGTTTTTTAACCCCCAAACAACCATATTTAAAAAAACAAAAAAAAAAACATGTTTTTCAAAACATTTTGTAATATGAATACATTAATATCAGACCTGTATAATCAATTCTGCACATTTTTTTTTTACCTTAAAAAAAATATCTAACATTGCAGAAGTGGTCACAGAATTTTTGACATTTAAAAAAAAAAAAAAAAAAAAAAAATTATAGCAATTAATTATGAATATTTAAAGATTGTTCCATTGAAATGCATTGGAGAGCGCCAGGTAGCGAGAGGTCATACCTGTCGCTGTTCAAGGTCGCTCGCTGGCGCTGTGGGGTGAGGCTGGAATAATGATGAATGATTCGCTATCTGGCGCTCTGTCAGTCGCTAAGCAGGATCGGCTTGATAAATGTGTGATTGTGGAGGGGAGCCGGCGTTCTCATGACGGTGACCGTCATTACCGTTCGCTCACCATTCGCTACCTGGTGCTATCCCTTGTTAAATAAGGGCCATAGTATCAGCTGAATAATTCGATACAAATCTGACTTTTCTTGTCTATGAGGCTGATTCATCACTAACGCCAGGTAGCAACAGATGAGCGTCTGTAGCAGGCATTTTCAGAGCGCCCGCTAGTAGTCACAGTGCTCGGCCGTGAGTCGCTACTTTATAGCGACTCAGTCGCTGTTCAGTAATGTTGAATACATTGTGAGGAGTCGCTATTTGACCAGTACAGCGCTGTATGGGAGCGCATGTTAGCGACTGCTCATAGCGACCGACTCACACCATATTCAGCAAAAAAAACAGCCTCCCAAATCTCTGGCGCTGAAAAATACTTGTTTGAAGCCCAGAGCGCAGGAGGCGGTGTGTTTAAAGTCTGTTTTCAAGCATCTATCAACTAGTAACAAAGCGAAAACATATGGAATTACATTGTAGCAACATTGTAACATGAACACTTTAATGCCAGACCTGTAATGTCATTTCTGAAGAAATATTTAAAACATTTAAAAAATGTGAAAAAAACTGCTTTTTCAGTGGCAGAAGAGGTCACAGAATTATTTGTGATTTATGGGGGAAAAAAAAAAAACGATTAAAGAGAAGAAAAGGTTCGTCCATTGAAATGTATGGGGGAGCGACAGGTAGAGAGAGGCCATACCTGGCACTGTGCAAGGCTGAACACTGGCGCTGTTCGCAGAGGCTTTGAAAATGATGAATCAGAAGCTACATGCCGCTATCCCAGTCGCTAAACAGATTCTGCTTGATAAATGTGGAATTGCGTGCCGTGTCCGGCGTTGACCAGTCGCTATCTGTTGCTACCTCTCATTAACCAGGCGTTACCTGACGCTATCCTTTCTTAAATAACCCCCTATGTCTAAGAAATTGCAGCAAAACACGGGACAAAACATGAGAATGCACAGTAAGTAAACTGTTTTTCCATAGGAAGTAGGACAAACACCCAGGATAATATTTATAAGTCACACTGTGTATTTCTGCCCGGAAGGGCTCAAAACCACCCCTTAGGGGTCATGCTCGAATCAATATTGCTTACGTTTATGAAGTAGTGTATGGCAATACTAGGTCTCAAAATATGTCATCCTGGGTTCTTTGAGCGTCTGTATTTCAAATCCAGTTATCAAACAATGAAGTCAAAGAAATAGGTCACCTAATATAAAATCATGAAGCAGGACTTCCAACTAAAATCACTGTAAAAGCTTAGAATAAAAAAAAGCATAGTATAATATATAGGTTTGACTGTTCCATTTCTCTGAGTGACCTTGAGGCCTGTATCTTGTCTTTAATTAATAACAATGTCTTATTAGTAAGTGCAATCGTTTAGTCCATCTCCCTTGTTGCCCACCAAGCCTTGAAAAGATGCTACAGTAAAAAAGAAAGCCATCTGTGAGACACACATCCCATTCTCTTGCTCACAAGCCTGATAGTGTTAACAAATCACTCCAAGAATATTCTGAAGAATAGCAAAAATGACATTCAAATCTCAAATGAACTGCAGGGGTGAATTTTCGCTCAACGTAAGCAAGCAGCAAATTAATTCAGAAATGCTTCTGGCACACACAGAGGATAACCGACAGGATTAAACAGGGTCTGAATGTACACAGAACATTGTGAAATAGCCAGACTGAGGGAACCCAGTTGTCCTTAGTTATCCTTCACCAATTCAAGTTTTTATCTCATTTCAGTTCAGTGTAGTCTCTCTTGACGTTATTAAATATTAATATTCCCCATCAAATGTTTGCTTTTATCTTTGTCTCTCATCTTTATACTGTATCAATATCCCCCTACATCTCATACAGCCTGGGTGTTCTAAGAGTGAAAGGAAAATGTATTTTGTTGTAACAAAAACAGGAATTTAAAGCACAATGCAGGTCATAAAACAGTAAGTGAACATGCATTCTAAATATATAATAAAGATCCTATATTTTGCCCCTAACACCTGTCAGTATGGCAGGCTGCACCGCAAGTCTCCAAAGTACGATAGACCACAATCAATATTATGCAACTTTTCTGTACATGCATTTTTACTATTATTTGTATGCTTTATAAAAAAAGACAATAAGGTGTCCATATCCACTGAGCAATGACCTGTAAGATGACATTACATATTGCACTAACCATATTTAAACCAGATTGTCCGGGGCTCCCGTTTGAATCGTGGCTCAAATGTGATGCAGAGCCTCCGTCGGAATGGCTCCCTAACTGATCCGTCAATTTGTCTTTACTCGGGAAGTTTTTTTTGCTCTCTCGGGTGCCTTCAATTTGATCGGGGCTTCCGTTCCCGTTCACACGGGCGGACCGTTTTTCCCTGCTTTTTCCTTGGTTTTTGAACGTACCTGCTTGGTTTCCGTCGTATTTGACCTTCCATTTTGGTGATTTTTCCAAGTATACTTACATCTCCATGGCTCTTCAGTTGCCAATCTGGCTACACGCAAGCGAACATCCCTAAACCTCCATTGGAATATGCATATGGCACCAACTGCCAATTTGACACATATATATATATTGTCAAATTTATTTTTGGGTGTTCCTTCTTTCTTGCCATTAATGCATACCTTAATCTCTTTGGTGTTCCTTCTTCCTTGCCTTTAATGTTTACCGTAATTTGTTGAGTTTTTATGATTTTTTGTCCCATATCTAAACCTTTTGTGTCATGTAAATGTGTGATGATGTTGTGTGATTGTACATTTGCAGGAAAGACAACTCACCAAATCTGTTTATGTTTTTTTTAATCCAACTTTTTTTTTTTGGTTTTGTGGTTTTGTGATTTTTTTTGGATAAAACAAAAGTAAAAAACAATTTAAATTTGAATTAAACATGTTAAAAATTAGGCCTCGGGGTCTTGTGGCTGTGTTTTTCTTTGATCTGTGAATGAAAAACAACCTTAGTTTAGCATTGTTTTTATGGTTTGGTTGGCGTTGTTTTATTGGGGCCCTTTTTAAACCGGACCTTCAGCATGATTTAATGAAAAGCCCAAACTCTAAAAAAACGATTCCGCAGCATCATCTGTAAAAAAAAGATACAAGGACCCACCATTAATCCACAAAATACATTAACAAGTTTCCTGGCCTAACTAAAGTCACTTTATTAACCTCTTGCTGCCTCACATTGCCCTAGTTCTTCTATCTGCATGTATCCTAGTTTGTAGCTGCGTACATGGGTTAAACTAAGGTGGACTTGTATTTAACGTGACAAACTAAGTTGTTTCAGACTATTCTTGCGCTTTGTTTTTTTTTTATTATAAGGAATGTGTGCGCGCACATAAACGCACGCTCGCATACTCACATCCATGATGATGTCATCCTGCTCCTGTGTAAAGATGGCATAGCTCCTGGTATAGCTCTGACGTTCCCCCGCAGTGACGTGCAGGACATCCCAAATTGGAATGCCCCAGAGACATGATGCCTGTAACCCAGCCCTGGATTTCTTCACACTCCAAAGGGCTGGGTTACATGGGTTTTGGCCTGCTTTAAAACATCATGACCAAATCAGGTTAGGGTGGAATAACCCACCTCCTTTACATTATTATTAAAGTAACACAGGTTCCCTCACATAAAGCAGAACAAAACCCAGAGCGGCCACTGGTCTTCCCCCTGGAAATCCCAGATCGGGATGCCCCACTGTGTGAAACCCTTTTTAATGAGACTTTACTCAGAAATGGCAGACTCCCTCTCTTAAAGCGGAACAAGCCATGATTAGTTTAATGACCTTTGCAGGCGTATATTGTAGTGTCCCACCAGTCTGATCAAGACAACGGAACCTCATCTTCAAGAGACCAAAGGCTCGCTCCACCACAGAGCGAGTCCTCCTTGGGGCAGTATTGTAGGGCTCCTCTGCCTGTGAAGATGGGTGCAGGATTGGGGTCAGCAGCCAGGGGAGCAAAGGATAGCCAGAGTCTCCTGCCCAAAAACAAAAAAAAACAAAATAAAAATAAAAAAAGGTGTGCATTGCAACAATAGAAAAGAGGGACAAATAGGTGAGCGGGGTAGGGTTGGAGGAAAGGACATTTGTAATGAGCATACATGCACATCCAACCTGTACACTCATTAAAAAAGTCTGGGGAATACTACTTACATAAGAGAGCAAGAACATGACGCAATAGGGTTCTATCACTTAACCCATTTAATTTAAAGTTAAAAAATTAGGCTAAAAATATACTAACAAAAAATTACCAAATAGTGTGTTAAGGGAAAAAAACAAAGTCAGACAGGGTGGGCAAACAATACAAGTTTCATACACATACCCAGTAAGGCGGGTGAGCTCAAATAGGTGCAGCCTGGTTTCTGCCATACTCAGCAGGACAAGACCGCGGAGCTGGCGCCGCTGATGTGCTCCAACAGAGGACTGCATATTATTGCCCGAGTGCAAATACGGCTGCTCTGACTTGCCGTAAGTGAAGGCTCGGCGGCCCCGTTTCATTAGGCTGATTTCAATCGGAAAACAAGGCTCTGCATCACTGAAAAAAATGGAACAATGAACGAGGCGTCCGTTTTGCCGGGAAACAGCCTCGTGCGAGCCGACAATCGGAAAGGCGGCTGAGCGCACACCTGAGCGCATAAACGCACACTAAAATCAACATAGCACCCTTTCCTGACCCGATCAAAGCCCCAAACCAACGGGAAAACGCACGGGATAGCTGAACGGGGAGGCTCTGCATCAAGCCACTAAAGCTTACCTAAATCACTTCACAGTCAGTATATTCTTCCCTTTCCCGCACCTAAAGCTTACCTAAATCACTTTGCGGTCTCATTCTTCTTCCATTGGCTCACCTAAAACTTACCTAAATCACTTCGTGGTCAGTATATTCTTCCATTTCCCGCACCTAAAACTTACCTAAATCATTTTGCGGTCAGTATATTCTTCCATTTCCCGCACCTAAAACTTACCTAAATCACTTTGCGGTCTAATTCTTCTTCCATTTCCCGCACCTAAAACTTACCTAAATCACTTCATAGTCTTGGGAATCTTCATATGTAAATTTTGTGTTTTGCATTCGTTTTGTGGTAACCAACACGGGGAGGCCGATTCAGTAATAGCGCCAGGTAGCGACAGATTAATTGTTATGTTGGTCAACTCCCCCCCCCCCCTTATAGTGGTTTGGGTCAACTTCCCCCCCTTATAGTGGTTTGGGTCAACTCCCCCCCCCCCCTTATATTATAGTGGTTTTGGTCATCTTACACACCCCTTATAGTGGTTTGGGTCACCTTACACACCCCTTATAGTGGTTTTGGTCATCTTACACACCCCTTATAGTGGTTTGGGTCATCTTACACACCCCTTATACTGGTTTTGGTCATCTTACACACCCCTTATACTGGTTTTGGTCACCCCCCCCCCCTTCTTGTGGTTTGGGTCATCTTACACACCCCTTATAGTGGTTTTGGTCATCTTACACACCCCTTATAGTGGTTTTGGTCATTTTACACACCCCTTATAGTGGTTTTGGTCATCTTACACACCCCTTATAGTGGTTTTGGTCAACTCCCCCCCCCCCCTTATAGTGGTTTGGGTCAACTTCCCCCCCCCCATAGTGGTTTTGGTCATCTTACACACCCCTTATAATGGTTTTGGTCAACCCCCCCCCTTATAGTGGTTTGGGTCAACCCCCCCCCCCCTTATAGTGGTTTTGGTCATCTTACACACTCCTTATAGTGGTTTTGGTCATCTTACACACCCCTCATGCTGGTTTTGGTCAACTCCCCCCCCCCCCCTTATAGTGGTTTTGGTCATCTTACACACCCCTTATGCTGGTTTTGGTCAACTCCCCCCCCCTTATAGTGGTTTGGGTCATCTTACACACCCCTATAGTGGTTTGGGTCATCTTACACACCCCTTATAGTGGTTTGGGTCACCCCCCCCCCCCTTATAGTGGTTTTGGTCATCTTACACACCCCTTATAGTGGTTTTGGTCAACTCCCCCCCCCCCCCTTATAGTGGTTTGGGTCAACTCCCCCCCCCCCTATAGTGGTTTTGGTCATCTTACACACCCCTTATAGTGGTTTGGGTCAACTCCCCCCCCCTTATAGTGGTTTTGGTCATCTTACACACCCCTTATAGTGGTTTTGGTCAACTCCCCCCCCTTATAGTGGTTTGGGTCAACTTCCCCCCCCCCCCTTATAGTGGTTTTGGTCATCTTACACACTCCTTATAGTGGTTTTGGTCATCTTACACACCCCTTATACTGGTTTTGGTCAACCCCCCCCCCTTCTTGTGGTTTGGGTCATCTTACACACCCCTTATAGTGGTTTTGGTCATCTTACACACCCCTTATAGTGGTTTTGGTCATTTTACACACCCCTTATAGTGGTTTTGGTCATTTTACACACCCCTTATAGTGGTTTTGGTCATCTTACACACCCCTTATAGTGGTTTTGGTCAACTCCCCCCCCCTTATAGTGGTTTGGGTCAACTTCCCCCCCCCCTATAGTGGTTTTGGTCATCTTACACACCCCTTATAGTGGTTTTGGTCATCTTACACACTCCTTATAGTGGTTTTGGTCATCTTACACACCCCTTATGCTGGTTTTGGTCAACTCCCCCCCCCTTATAGTAGTTTGGGTCACCTTACACACCCCTTATAGTGGTTTTGGTCATCTTACACACCCCTTAGTGGTTTTGGTCATTTTACACACCCCTTATAGTGGTTTTGGTCATCTTACACACCCCTTATAGTGGTTTTGGTCAACTCCCCCCCCCTTATAGTGGTTTGGGTCAACTTCCCCCCCCCCCTATAGTGGTTTTGGTCATCTTACACACCCCTTATAGTGGTTTTGGTCAACTCCCCCCCCCCCTTATAGTGGTTTTGGTCATCTTACACACCCCTTATAGTGGTTTTGGTCATCTTACACACTCCTTATAGTGGTTTGGGTCATCTTACACACCCCTTATAGTGGTTTGGGTCATCTTACACACCCCTTATAGTGGTTTTGGAAAAATTATGATTGGAGCCAACAAATAGTTCCCCTGTAGTGCAGTACTTGGATTATAGTGAAGGGTAGTTAGCTTACCGCAAAAAACGAAGTGATCATGCTTTCCCTTAGCTCAAAGCCAGTCTGGGTGTCCTCACTCGTTTCTGCGGGCAAGTTGGGGATTTCGGGCACCAGTGCTGTTTCTTCAGGGGGTTGGATTCTGTGGCATATGCAAAGATTGTGTAGCACACAGCATGCGAGGATAATCTTGGAGACCTTTTGTGAACTGTACATCATCTCTCCTCGTGGGCGTGCCAAACACAGAAAGCGCGCTTTCAGCAGTCCAATGGTTCGTTCCACAATGCTTCTGGTTTTGCGATGTGCTGCATTGTAGCGTTGTTGGGCAGAGGTCTGTGGGTTTCTGACCGGAGTCATGACCCACGTTCTCTGCCCGTATCCCTTGTCCGCTGTGGAAAAAACACAATGAGAGAGACAGCAATTAGTACTAGTACATGTTATTTTTCGCAATATTTTACATTTAGCTTACTAGGCCACATATTTTATGCCAAATACTTTGACATGGTTAGTTATTTACCCAGTAGCCAGCCAGCTGGCATTTCGTTGTTCTCGAACTTCCGGCACAGGACTGACTGCTGGAGCACGTAAGAGTCGTGGCATGAGCCGGGGAAGCCAGATCTCACGGCCCGCAGCTTCATGTCATGGTCACAGACCACCATGACATTAATTGAGTGGAACTGTTTTCCGTTCCGATAATGCAGCTCCTTTGCACGGGGAGGGCGGAAAGGGATATGTGTACCTGTCACGATACTGGTGAATACTGCTGGAGTCCAATGGCAGAGACCAGGCCAAAGCGCAGAAGGTCAAAGTGCAAACAGGGAAGCAGATCAAAGCGGAGTCAAAGTCCAATCCGGGTCAGCAGCAGGGAAGCAGATCAATGCAGAGTCAAAGTCCAATCCGGGTCAGCAGCAAGGATTTGCAGGGTAAACCGCAAGAGGAGGAACAAACCGGAGAGTAAGTTCCAGGCTAGAGAACTGCACAAGCAGGAAGTCAAACACAATACTCAAGCACTGAGCAACAAGCCTGAGAGGTTTATATATATGACAGGAAGTAAGATGGCACCCAGCTGAGACACAATCCGCCATCTTAACTAAGGGAAAACTTAAGGGAAACAGTCCAACTAGACAGACGTAACCATCGACGCACCCTAGCACATTCGGAATCCCTCCCATGCGATAGAATGCATGTTTTATTTGGGCAACCTCATCCTCATCCTCAGGAAACTTGATGTAAACAGGGATCAGGTCACAAATAGCCAGTACTACCTGTATAAATATGCGGCTCATTGTAGCCTGGCTGATCCCGCTGAGGAGGGCAGAGGTTGCCTGGAAGTTCCCTCGTGCCACAATATTAAGTGTGGCACATAGGCATACTATGCCTGGAATGGATTGGGTGCGTTTGGTGGATGGCTCGATTTTGGTCTTAATCTGATCATATAGGGACTGTAGTGCTGCACGATTCAGACGGAAGCGGCTTCTGATCTGCTCGTCACTTAAATCCCACACTGAAAGACGGATGCCAAAGGATCGGGGTGCCCTAAGCCTCACAGCACCCTCCTCCCTGGCCTCCTGTTCTTCCAGCATTCTCACACATCCCTGCACCCATAACCCATACATCACCCTCTTATCCATCTCACACTCACTGAACAGATATACAAAAGAAGCAAAACAAAAAAAAAAACACAAACACACCACACACACAAGCAAGCACACTCCTCACACACTCACTACAATGCAGCTCACCACAAAACCAGAAGTATAGTGGTCTGAACCACCAGACTGTTGAAAGTGTGCTTTCTAAGTTAGGCACAACCAAGAGGGGAGTTGCTGCACAGCCCACAAAAGGCCCCAAAATCAAGCCTCACTTGCTGTATGCTACACAATATTTGCATATGCCAACAAAATCAATCTCCTAAAGAAACAGCACTGATGTCAGAAATCACCCAACAAGCCACAGAGAGTGAGGACCAAACCCAGCCAGACACTAAAATGAGCTAAGGGACTAAGGGGCCAAAGCACCACACCACCACACCACAGCCTTTGCCACAGTGTAACAATACCAGAAGGTTGTCAAATCCAGCCATTTATACTTAACTTGGGAAAAGGACAGGTCCGCTTTGCCGCCTTTTGCGTTGCTCTGCTATTTCCTGTCTGCAATTAGCTGACCCAGGTGTGCTTGAAACGGATTGCGCATGCGTACGCTAAAGCATACTAACGTCTGTGAGCAGATACTTGCGTGCTTTAACGGACATGACTGAACATTCTGTGGTGGACCAATGAAAGGTAAGCTGCTCTTAATTTAAATAGCCGTTCCACAGCTGGCCCAAGTAGGAGTGTGTTGGGTGCTGTGCGCAGACCTCCCTTAAGGAAAAGGGGCCAGGCCCAAGGTGAGCCTGCACCCAAGGCCAGCTGCCCATTTGCCAAGAGGGAGCCAGAATTTAATTTGGCGGATAACAATACTCTTGTGCGTCTTACCCTGGCCAAATGGGAGCTAATATTTGGCTCCCAAAGCCAGTCTATAGGCAAGCAAGAAAGGAGCAAATTGTGGGATGCCATTGGGGAGGAGCTTACTAGCAGTGCTCAATACCCATGTAGTGGCCCATCCTGCAAGAAACGCTTCTACACTTTGAGAAGGGCCCTTATGCAAAAGATTAAGCATGATCTTGAGGTCGAGAGTGGGACCATCCAGGGTCCAGAGAGTACCTACAGGCCATATGAGGAGATGCTGAAGGCCAAAATTCCACTCATTGGGCTGCAGGGTGTGGATGCTGGGGATGACACCACAGGTTGGACTGAAGGTACATATTTTGTGCATATATGTGACTGGTAATGTTAATGTATGTGATTTGCTTTGTCTCTTTCTGGGCAACTAACAGTAGGACATGTGAAGTAGTACATTATACCTCATAAATGTTTTCCTTTCCTGTCTGTTGCTTTCTGCATAGGTGCACATGGTGATGTCCTGGATTTGGCTGAGGAGGACACCCCAACTCCTGCACTTCAACCAACCTCTAGGCTAACTCAGTCTGCCATTGAAGGTCTTTATCACTAATTTATGGGCTGTTTTTTTTAGGACAAAATGGGTGTGGGAGCACCTCAAACAATAGCTTGTACCACTTTTGAGGATTGCTAATATGGTCCTGGTGACTAATTTCACACCCACTTTAACCCTCTCAGCAACTAACTAACAAGGCCCTAACATGTGTAGCTATGTGGGAAGCCAGAGATGTGTGGGCAGATATCTGCATATACATGTGGAAGCCACACTGACCTTGATTAGGGAATATTAGTGATTGAGCTGCTCACACACACCTTTATTCATGGTTTATTTTGTGCCGCACATTACCAATGGCTAAATTTTTTCTTTGCTTTTGCCTAGCTGCACCGCCATTGCCACCAGCATCTCCTCCAGAGCCAAGCTACTCTTTGGATGCCGGTAAGTGCATGTGTCAACCTTGCTTTTTCCACTTTAACACAAGTGCATGTCTTTGATTCCTGTTTTTTCTTTGTAGGCCAAGTCACTGCTTCATCTTTGGACACCACTTCCTATGTTGCAGGTCAACAGGACCCTGTTGGTGTGTATTGCCAAAAACACTGTATCCTTTATGCTGGTTATGTTACACTGGTTCTATTCGGTTAGTCTAATAATCTACATGTTTGCTATGTCAACTTGAAGATGGCTATTTTTAGTGGATTTGCATCCCCAGGCTCATTAGTAAACTGTTTAGAGTGATTGCGATGCATTTTTTTGGTATATTAAAAGACAAAAATTCACCAGAGTAGTGTTATGAATATTTAGAGACATTCATTGTGTATTTTAGTTGGCCGGAATATAGGAAGTGGCTGTCCGGAAAGGGCCCTTCACCGTGAGGCTGCTAGAGATGAGGGTAAGTTGGTTTTGTTTGATTATCTAGTAAGGATGTTTGCAAACCTTTTTAGTCCAACTTGTGTTTAAACATGTATTTTCAAGGCCAAAGCTCGAGCGAGGGCCTAACTCAGGACATCTGTGAGATGGCGGGTATGTGTAATTTGAGCAATGTGTCTGTTAGTGTTTGGCCCAATTATTGGCTAATCTTCCTCTTACATACATGTGAGCAATCTGAGTTTACAAGATCCCTTTTGGCTATTGTGCAATCTGCCACTTTGTCGAGGTATGGCCTCGATAGTCTATCCATATTAAATTTGAGTTTTGTCCACTGACCTACTAACATGACTTACCTGTTTAGCATATGCCAGCTTGCCCCATCTCTCAGATGTGGATTTCCCCCTTTCTGGCAGCCAGACCCCGGAACTACTTCGGGTGGACGACACTGAGGTAACATGGCTTATTTTGGGGAACAATAACCACATTGACATGTTCGTGGGTAGTCCAGGAACCACCATGTAACATGTTATTTCTTTTGTGTTTTGGCAGGAGGCCATACCTGAAACCCAAGCTGTGCCATCTGCCCAAGTGCCACGTGGCCAAGCTACAGAGGCTCAAGCAAGGGTAAGTTTGATTGTTACACTTTGGGTAAATGATTGGAAGGGGCATACCTGCATTGTTTCAGCTTCACTACAATCTTTTCTTTTGGTTTTTTAGGCCGAACACACAAGAAGAGGAGGTCTGGCACCGACAAGTGCAGAATTTTATGAGCTAGGGGTCCGGATGCTGGAGGACTACAGTCGCCAACAGCCACGTGATGGAACTAATGAGCGCATTGCGGCGTTGGAAAATCAGGGGCTGGTGGATCGGCAACAAATTGCGTACCTGCAGCGCCAGCTCCATGATGTTCAACATGGGCAACAAGCGGAAACAAACAGGGTACTGGATCGCATTGCACATGCCATGGAGCAATCGCTACAGCGCCAGGACCAAACTTTGTTGTTGATCCATCAGCTGATAGAACAGCAGTCTATTTTTTTTACTGCACTGTTGTCCCCCAACACCACCCCTAGCAATGAATGACAACCTCCCAGGCCACCAAGCCAAGAATTTTGATGTTTTTTTTATTTTGGTTAATTTTGGGAGAATAAATGTGAGTACCCCACCTCAAAATCGTGTTTTTTCAAAGACATAGCTAAGAACACAGTCAGGAATGAGTCTCTAGATCTAGATATGTACATGTAGCCAGAAATGTATGACACACATTGGTGACCATATCTTACTATGGTTTACACATTAAATGGCTACAAGGGTACAACAACATTTACAAACTAATGGGTTGCTAGACACTTAAACTATGCTTGACAAGGCACAACACACTGTAATTAGAAAAATAAAAACTATTTATTATGCCTCAAGGCGGCCAACAGGGCCAACATTCCGCCGCACAGCGGCAAAAAACATACCCCCCACCCTAACGACGCCTCTTCTTGGCCAGCAGCATAAGGCGAAGACACCGGATAGACTGCCACAGTCTGCGATGCTCGGTTTCACAAGCTGTAGAGAGTATAAAAAAACCATATTCAAAACATAGAATGTGAGCTCAACATACACAGATGTAGCAATGTAATGTAATCGCCTCAAATTAGCTGACCCACACATTCACATTGTTGGCCACTGTGCCCTTATGTGTTACCATTATATGAGTACTAGTGCCTGCCTTACATGTGGCTACAACCTCCCAAGCATACATTTACTCTGAACTCTTGGGAATAAATTAAGGTATAAGTCCCAGTGTTTACATTTCTTTGGTTAGTTACAGTCAAACATCAGGGCCTAAGTCCTAACGATTAAACTGGTTGGCCCAAGCATATTTGAGGTCACCACCTTAGCAGGCCAATTTGGTTTTGAACAAACCACAATTTTACACTATGTGGCAAAAACAAGAATGGGAGCCAACAATCAAGCATGCAGACATGCATTTAGGATTGTCGAACAAACACATGTAACCTAGATGTGTGCTTAGAAAAGACATAGGTACATTGTAAATGTCTCAAGAATTTACAATAAGACATAGGGATCCCAAGTCTTTAGGCATATGAAGTGGGATGTACTCACCATCGCAGCTGTGGCTGGGGCCCATGCTGCTGGCCGTCCCGGGAGCTGGGGTGGGGAGGATGGTCACCGGCTCCATCTGCGTGGCAACATCTGTCAGGAGAAAGCAAAAGAGAAGCCAAAATTTAGTTGGCCAATGACACATGACGATTTGACATCCATCTGTTTAGGGAGTCTGCCAAAACAAATGCTTGCATGGTTACACACATGTTGTCCGACATTAGCATATTTACTGGTCCATGAGTTCATGTAAATTATTTATGTGTGCAACATGGACACATCAACATAATGTGCCAATAACCTTTACAGTGCAATGCTAAGGCCTAATTTGCAGTTGAGTGTAGAATCGTACTTGTAGAGTGCGCAACATGTGTTAGCCGGAACAACTTACAAAAATAACACATTTGCTAGCCCCCATCATGGTGTGGGCTGAAACATAGGGGTGGTTGGCAGTTGGCTTGCACTGTAGTGGGGTTTGTGATGTTAATGTAAATTAGAAAACCATCTTGTACTATGGACCAGGAAACATGTGTATGTTTAAAGTGGACCAACACCCAGGATTTATACTATCCTGGGTTTTGGTCCACTTTGGCGGGGCACCCCGATCGGAGAGAGAGCCCGTCCGCCGCCGCCTCCCGCGCGTCACTCTTACAGGGCGCGCGCCCGCGCAGGCCATTCACAAACGGACAGCGCGGGCGCACGCACATCTAGAGGTGCGCGCGGGAGGTGGCGGCGGTGGCTTCCGCCGCCCCCAATGAAGTAAGGAGTTTGTGGGCTTTTGGGGGGGCCCGCGGTGAGGGAGGTGATTGGCCAGGGAAGCTTATAGATTCCCGGGCCAATCACCAATGGGTGTTGGTCCACTTTAAGGAATGTCATAACATATGGAATGGAAGGGATAACAACAAACACTTACCACGACTATGCCCGTGGAGAAGGCCTTGCGCAAAGCTCCTGGAGGTGCTGGCTATATGATGAGCTGCAAATTATAGAGGAATGGCAAGGGCTAAGTACAAATGGCCATATGGAACCTGTCACAGACTAACACTGACTATATCTGCACTCACCAGGGGATGAGCTGCCACTTGAAGCCCAGGGAGGGCTCTGAGGAGGAGGCATGGAGCCTCGGCTCCTCACACTCTTATCTGAAGATCCACCACCCAAAGGGCCACCCTCCTCCCTCTCACTCCCTGCTCCTTCAGGGAGTGTGGGAGAGTCCACATCTTCCACCCCACTTGGACTCCCCACTTGAGAGTGGCCCCTTGGCTGGAGTGACTCCTAAGAGTCAGAGCGTGAGGAGCTGAGGCTAGATCCTGCCAGCCCCCCAGCAGCACACTCCTCTGGGGCGTCATCCCCTTCCTCCCCTGGGTCCTCTAAATAGGAAATGCGAGAGGGACCCTCCCCCGCACGAGACAGGCGGACTCGGCGGAGTCATCGGGGGAGGGTCCCTCCCTTCCCATGTTTCCCCAGGGGAGGACGCTTATCTGTGTTGAGGGGGTGAATAAAAATACAATTACAGGGGGGTGCGCATGCGCGCGTGATGAGGTCGGACGCTTGCTGAGCTTGTCCCGTGTCCGCCCTGCGGAGTTAGAGGCAAACGGAAGATTTCGGGGGCAGTGTGTCTACCTGTGAGCTGGGCTGACGGCGCGCTCGGGCTACTGAGTCTGGAGGTGGTTCGTTGGCGGTGCCCGGTTGCTGATTCCTGTGACAGCGCGGAGGAGGAGGAGAGGGCTGAGGCCGCAAGATGGCGGCGGCTCTGGCTTCATCCGTGACGAAGGAGGGAGCGGAACTACAGCCTGCTGTAACTGTGAGTCCTGTTGCATTGGGGGCAGAATGCTCTATTACTGCTTTCACCCCAGGGATGATGGAACAACTTGAATCTATGTTTCTTAAAGCGCTGGACTTAAACACTAAGAGGATCAATGAGCACTTTACTAAAGAGCTGCATAAAATCTCACACTGTCTATCTACATTGGATGAGAGGCTGGGTGATGTGTCTACTGTCATAGAGGCCCATGAGGATGATCTTGCTAAACTAAAAGCTGATAATATTATGTTGATGACCAAGTTAGAGGATGCTGAGAACAGGGATCGTCGCCAAAATCTGCGTTTTCGGGGCATCCCAGAGCATTTTGAAGACGCACAGTCTACAATATTATCTATTTGCCAGGAGCTTCTGCCTGGGGAACCAGGTGAAAGATTGGAGATGGATAGGGCTCATAGAGCCCTGACGCGCAGGAGAAGGCCGGAGGATCCCCCGAGGGATATTGTAGTGCGCTTTCACTATTTTAAAACCAAGGAGAGACTTCTACAGGCGGCACGCGCTGCTGCGCAGTTATCATTTCAAGGAAATAGCTTCCAGATTTTTTCTGATTTGTCTCCCACTACTATTCTTAAAAGGAAGGAAATGAAACCCTATCTTAGAGGTCTCCAAGATCATGGTGTGAAATATAAGTGGGGTTTCCCTTTTAGAGTGCAATTTTCCTTTAATAATAAGGATTGGTCTGCGACAACGCCTGAGGATCTTCATAACATTTGTTCTGATTTGGGACTATTAACTGGTCAACTGGCGACTGTATCGGCAAGAAGGGCCCTCTCCTTGGATGATTCGCCCAAGGTGCAGAGGGCAGGAAAGCGGCAAAGAAGACAGGCGGCATCTGAAATCCCCTCTCTTATATTGGAATCTGTTAATGATTAACATGCTCTGATGCTCTTTAATTTTACACTTGAGCTATATAGCTATTCTTATAGTATAAGATATAATTATTGGTTGTCATAACCGAGAAAAATATTTGTGCTTGATTTTTACTCAGCAATAAGGGATATAGTTTTATCTTATGATCTACCAAGTGTTGTTAGAGATGGTGTATAGAACGGTGCTGTGTATTTACCATTGAGTTTGTTGTCCTATCCTATGGGTAGAGTTTATCTCTGCCGGTAGGATCCTTCAACAATTGTGTTACTACCTCTATTTTTATTTTTAGCTACTAAGGCATAGGTAAGGGGTCTAACTAAATGTGGTATAGAATATAATGTTCTGATGTTGGTGCTATATTTCTGGTGTTCCTTGGTTGTGGCATCTAAGTTGTTTGGTTAAACAATAGAGATGAGCGAGTAGTATTCGACCGAGCCGGTATTCGATCGAATACTACGCTGTTCGTCATACTCGATTTCGATCGAGTACAGCGGCGATGGCACACTCACAATTCGTTTCCCCTCCCACCTTCCCTGGCGCGTTTTTTACACCAATCACCATGCAGGGGGGGTGGGACAGGTCCTGGGAGGACGCTGGCATCGCGAGAACGGCGTCTACACGCATTGGCTGGAAAAACCATGTGACCTCGAATATACAAAACTCAGCACTTCCTCTTCGTCAGCATTAGCAGCTTGAACTTAGTGAGGGACAGACGCTCACAGCAGGGAAAGACAGGCTGTTGCTGGCAGGGCCCCAGAAGCTCGGAATATCGCATTTACCACCATCTATACCAGCTACCAGAAGACAAGAGAGTCATTAAGAGCCCTTATTAGGGCTACTACGCTGAACGGTATATGGCTCATATGTAGGCAGGCAGGGCCCCAGAGGCTCAGAATCTCGCATTTACCACCATATATACCAGCTACCAGAAGACAAGAGAGTCATTAAGACCCCTTATTAGGGCTACTACGCTGAACAGTATATAGCTCATATCCTATGTAGGCAGGCAGGGCCCCAGAAGCTCAGAATATCGCTTTTACCACCATATATACCAGCTACCAGAAGACAAGAGAGTCATTAAGAGCCCTTATTAGGGCTACTATGCTGAACAGTATATAGCTCATATGTAGGCAGGCAGGGCCCCAGAAGCTCAGAATATCGCTTTTACCACCATATATACCAGCTACCAGAAGACAAGAGAGTCATTAAGGGCCCTTGTTAGGGCTACTACGCTGAACAGTATATCGCTCATATCCTATGTAGGCAGGCAGGGCCCCAGAAGCTCAGAATATTGCTTTTACCACCATCTATACCAGCTACCAGAAGACAAGAGAGTCATTAAGAGCCCTTATTAGTGCTGCTATGCTGAACAGTATATAGCTCATATCCTATGTAGTCAGGCAGGGCCCCAGAAGCTCAGAATATCGCTTTTACCACCATATATACCAGCTACCAGAAGACAAGAGAGTCATTAAGAGCCCTTATTAGGGCTACTACGCTGAACAGTATATAGCTCATATCCTATGTAGGCAGGCAGGGCCCCAGAAGCTCAGAATATCGCTTTTACCACCATATATACCAGCTACCAGAAGACAAGAGAGTCATTAAGAGCCCTTATTAGGGCTACTACGCTGAACAGTATATAGCTCATATTCTATGTAGTCAGGCAGGGCCCCAGAAGCTCAGAATATCGCTTTTGCCACCATATATACCAGCTACCAGAAGACAAGAGAGTCATTAAGAGCCCTTATTAGGGCTACTACGCTGAACAGTATATAGCTCATATTCTATGTAGGCAGGCAGGGCCCCAGAAGCTCAGAATATCGCTTTTACCACCATATATACCAGCTACCAGAAGACAAGAGAGTCATTAAGAGCCCTTATTAGGGCTACTACGCTGAACAGTATATAGCTCATATCCTATGTAGGCAGGCAGGGCCCCAGAAGCTCAGAATATCGCTTTTACCACCATATATACCAGCTACCAGAAGACAAGAGAGTCATTAAGAGCCCTTATTAGGGCTACTACGCTGAACAGTATATAGCTCATATCCTATGTAGGCAGGCAGGGCCCCAGAAGCTCAGAATATTGCTTTTACCACCATATATACCAGCTACCAGAAGACAAGAGAGTAATTAAGAGCCCTTATTAGGGCTACTACGCTGAACAGTATATAGCTCATATCCTATGTAGGCAGGCAGGGCCCCAGAAGCTCAGAATATCGCTTTTACCACCATATATACCAGCTACCAGAAGACAAGAGAGTCATTAAGAGCCCTTATTAGTGCTGCTATGCTGAACAGTATATAGCTCATATCCTATGTAGTCAGGCAGGGCCCCAGAAGCTCAGAATATCGCTTTTACCACCATATATACCAGCTACCAGAAGACAAGAGAGTCATTAAGAGCCCTTATTAGGGCTACTACGCTGAACAGTATATAGCTCATATCCTATGTAGGCAGGCAGGGCCCCAGAAGCTCAGAATATCGCTTTTACCACCATATATACCAGCTACCAGAAGACAAGAGAGTCATTAAGAGCCCTTATTAGGGCTACTACGCTGAACAGTATATAGCTCATATTCTATGTAGTCAGGCAGGGCCCCAGAAGCTCAGAATATCGCTTTTACCACCATATATACCAGCTACCAGAAGACAAGAGAGTCATTAAGAGCCCTTATTAGGGCTACTACGCTGAACAGTATATAGCTCATATTCTATGTAGTCAGGCAGGGCCCCAGAAGCTCAGAATATCGCTTTTACCACCATATATACCAGCTACCAGAAGACAAGAGAGTCATTAAGAGCCCTTATTAGGGCTACTATGCTGAACAGTATATAGCTCATATGTAGGCAGGCAGGGCCCCAGAAGCTCAGAATATCGCTTTTACCACCATATATACCAGCTACCAGAAGACAAGAGAGTCATTAAGAGCCCTTATTAGGGCTACTACGCTGAACAGTATATAGCTCATATCCTATGTAGTCAGGCAGGGCCCCAGAAGCTCAGAATATCGCTTTTACCACCATCTATACCAGCTACCAGAAGACAAGAGAGTCATTAAGAGCCCTTATTAGTGCTGCTATGCTGAACAGTATATAGCTCATATCCTATGTAGTCAGGCAGGGCCCCAGAAGCTCAGAATATCGCTTTTACCACCATATATACCAGCTACCAGAAGACAAGAGAGTCATTAAGAGCCCTTATTAGGGCTACTACGCTGAACAGTATATAGCTCATATCCTATGTAGGCAGGCAGGGCCCCAGAAGCTCAGAATATCGCTTTTACCACCATATATACCAGCTACCAGAAGACAAGAGAGTCATTAAGAGCCCTTATTAGGGCTACTATGCTGAACAGTATATAGCTCATATGTAGGCAGGCAGGGCCCCAGAAGCTCAGAATATCGCTTTTACCACCATATATACCAGCTACCAGAAGACAAGAGAGTCATTAAGAGCCCTTATTAGGGCTACTATGCTGAACAGTATATAGCTCATATCCTATGTAGGCAGGCAGGGCCCCAGAAGCTCAGAATATCGCTTTTACCACCATATATACCAGCTACCAGAAGACAAGAGAGTCATTAAGAGCCCTTATTAGTGCTGCTATGCTGAACAGTATATAGCTCATATCCTATGTAGTCAGGCAGGGCCCCAGAAGCTCAGAATATCGCTTTTACCACCATATATACCAGCTACCAGAAGACAAGAGAGTCATTAAGAGCCCTTATTAGGGCTACTACGCTGAACAGTATATAGCTCATATCCTATGTAGGCAGGCAGGGCCCCAGAAGCTCAGAATATCGCTTTTACCACCATATATACCAGCTACCAGAAGACAAGAGAGTCATTAAGAGCCCTTATTAGGGCTACTATGCTGAACAGTATATAGCTCATATGTAGGCAGGCAGGGCCCCAGAAGCTCAGAATATCGCTTTTACCACCATATATACCAGCTACCAGAAGACAAGAGAGTCATTAAGAGCCCTTATTAGGGCTACTACGCTGAACAGTATATAGCTCATATCCTATGTAGGCAGGCAGGGCCCCAGAAGCTCAGAATATCGCTTTTATCACCATATATACCAGCTACCAGAAGACAAGAGAGTCATTAAGAGCCCTTATTAGTGCTGCTACGCTGAACAGTATATAGCTCATATCCTATGTAGTCAGGCAGGGCCCCAGAAGCTCAGAATATCGCTTTTACCACCATATATACCAGCTACCAGAAGACAAGAGAGTCATTAAGAGCCCTTATTAGTGCTGCTATGCTGAACAGTATATAGCTCATATCCTATGTAGGCTGGCAGGGCCCCAGAAGGTCGGAATATCGCATTTACCACCATCTATACCAGCTACCAGAAGACAAGAGAGTCATTAAGAGCCCTTATTAGGGCTACTACGCTGAACGGTATGTGGCTCATATGTAGGCAGGCAGGGCCCCAGAAGCTCAGAATCTCGCATTTACCACCATATATACCAGCTACCAGAAGACAAGAGAGTCATTAAAGTGGACCAACACCCTGCCCCCTTTTTTTACAATGTATACTTTAAAAATATGTAAAATAACCAGGAAGACCCGAATAACAAAGTTATAAAAAAAAAACTTACCTTGTATGTTCCCTCAGCGCGTCGCTATATTTTAAAAAATCGGGCGCCATCTTAATTTTCCTGTTCTGTTTCCTGTTAAAATCGCGCGCATGCGCGGTAGATAGGTGAAGCGCCGCTCGCTCCCGATGCAAGCGGCGCTCCACCTGTCTACCGCGCATGCGCGCGAGTCTCCCTTCCTAGGTGCGGGCGCGCACCTTTTGCCCTCCTCCTACACATCGCTTGCTCTGACGCCGGCTGCTTGTACTGCCTGTCTGCCCGCTTGGCTGCCTGTCACTCTGCTGCCGCTGCTGCTAGTGCTGGACTCCCGCCAGGTGCCCGCCTCAGGTGTGCGCCCACTGCCCTGCCATGGTGCCAGCCAGGGGCGTAGCTAAAGTCTTGTGGGCCCGCTGTCAGGGAACAGACACCAGCACTAGCAGCAGCGGCAGCAGAGTGACAGGCTTCCCCGTACAAGCAGCCGGCGTCAGAGCAAGCGATGTGTAGGAGGAGGGTTGTAAAAAAAACCTGAAAATAATAAAATTTGACAACATCTAAGTCCTGCGTTTACATCATTAGTCACTACAGCCTCAACAGCAGGAGAGTCTCTTTAGGACACTAAGCACACCTGGAAACATGCCAACGCGGTTGGCTGCCATATCAGTTAATTTGAATAAAGCATTCCTAAAGCCATGGGAATGGGACTTAGTCTTCACTAGGACACAGGAAAGAATCCCCCCCCCCATCCCCTCTATCTGGAATATCACATAAATGAAAACCTTACCATTCACCCATGACATTCTTAAAGGGCCAGTCCAGCCCAGGCTCCCATTTTTTAAATCATCCTGCCCTGCCATCTTCCCCTAACAATTACCTGCCCAGGAATCCAGCGGTGAAGTTCGGCAGAAATGCCGCCGTGCTCACTGCCATCTTGTTGTAGGCCAGTATATGCGGGCGCTCCCACCTGTACATTCACCTGAATTGGCAAGCGGGAGTGCACACGGTGCCAGGAGTGAGCGCACCCAGTGGCCGTCCTGGCCTACAACAAGATGGCGGCATCAGCTGACCTTTGCTGCTGGATTCCGGGGAAGGTACACAAGTGTTTTTCTTTATGTCAGCAGCTAGCAAAGCAATGATGGGTCATTACAGCTATAACATTTTTAGCCGGCAGAATCCCCCCATAACATTTCCAGCAGGCAGAATCCCCCCATAACATTTCCAGCAGGCAGAATCCCCCCATAACATTTTCAACAGGCAGAATCCCCCCATAACATTTCCAGCAGGTAGAATCCCCCCATAACATTTTCAACAGGCAGAATCCCCCCATAACATTTCCAGCAGGTAGAATCCCCCCATAACATTTTCAACAGGCAGAATCCCCCCATAACATTTCCAGCAGGTAGAATCCCCCCATAACATTTTCAACAGGCAGAATCCCCCCATAACATTTCCAGCAGGCAGAATCCCCCCATAACATTTTCAACAGGCAGAATCCCCCCATAACATTTCCAGCAGGTAGAATCCCCCCATAACATTTTCAACAGGCAGAATCCCCCCATAACATTTCCAGCAGGTAGAATCCCCCCATAACATTTCCAGCAGGCAGAATCCCCCCATAACATTTCCAGCAGGCAGAATCCCCCCATAACATTTTCAACAGGCAGAATCCCCCCATAACATTTCCAGCAGGTAGAATCCCCCCATAACATTTTCAACAGGCAGAATCCCCCCATAACATTTCCAGCAGGTAGAATCCCCCCATAACATTTTCAACAGGCAGAATCCCCCCATAACATTTCCAGCAGGCAGAATCCCCCCATAACATTTCCAGCAGGCAGAATCCCCCCATAACATTTC
This sequence comes from Gastrophryne carolinensis, assembly GCA_027917425.1. Taxonomy (NCBI): domain Eukaryota; kingdom Metazoa; phylum Chordata; class Amphibia; order Anura; family Microhylidae; genus Gastrophryne; species Gastrophryne carolinensis. Next base: position 357,870,150 of record CM051235.1, on the reverse strand, counting down.
CAGCAGGCAGAATCCCCCCATAACATTTTCAACAGGCAGAATCCCCCCATAACATTTCCAGCAGGTAGAATCCCCCCATAACATTTTCAACAGGCAGAATCCCCCCATAACATTTCCAGCAGGTAGAATCCCCCCATAACATTTTCAACAGGCAGAATCCCCCCATAACATTTCCAGCAGGTAGAATCCCCCCATAACATTTTCAACAGGCAGAATCCCCCCATAACATTTCCAGCAGGCAGAATCCCCCCATAACATTTCCAGCAGGCAGAATCCCCCCATAACATTTCCAGCAGGTAGAATCCCCCCATAACATTTTCAACAGGCAGAATCCCCCCATAACATTTCCAGCAGGCAGAATCCCCCCATAACATTTCCAGCAGGCAGAATCCCCCCATAACATTTCCAGCAGGCAGAATCCCCCCATAACATTTTCAACAGGCAGAATCCCCCCATAACATTTCCAGCAGGTAGAATCCCCCCATAACATTTTCAACAGGCAGAATCCCCCCATAACATTTCCAGCAGGTAGAATCCCCCCATAACATTTTCAACAGGCAGAATCCCCCCATAACATTTCCAGCAGGTAGAATCCCCCCATAACATTTTCAACAGGCAGAATCCCCCCATAACATTTCCAGCAGGTAGAATCCCCCCATAACATTTTCAACAGGCAGAATCCCCCCATAACATTTCCAGCAGGCAGAATCCCCCCATAACATTTCCAGCAGGCAGAATCCCCCCATAACATGTCCAGCAGGCAGAATCCCCCCATAACATTTTCAACAGGTAGAATCCCCCCATAACATGTCCAGCAGGTAGAATCCCCCCATAACATGTCCAGCAGGTAGAATCCCCCCATAACATGTCCAGCAGGCAGAATCCCCCCATAACATTTTCAACAGGCAGAATCCCCCCATAACATGCTCAGCAGGCAGAATCCCCCCATAACATTTTCAACAGGCAGAATCCCCCCATAACATTTCCAGCAGGTAGAATCCCCCCATAACATTTTCAACAGGCAGAATCCCCCCATAACATGCTCAGCAGGCAGAATCCCCCCATAACATTTTCAACAGGCAGAATCCCCCCATAACATTTCCAGCAGGCAGAATCCCCCCATAACATTTTCAACAGGCAGAATCCCCCTATAACATTCTCAGTGGCGCAGTACATTACAGTGAATTAAACAGTAAACACATTTGACCAAGACATTTATAAAACAAAAGTAAACTTACCGCATCCAGCACGAGATGAGACGACAGGAGAGCAGACGCTGAATGGAAGGAGGAGGGAGGGGAGTGAGAGGAGGGGAGGCGGAGGCTCAGGTGCCTCCAGCCAATCATGGCTGAGCACATGAGGTCAGCTAGCAGACAGCCCTGGGAGACGTGCACGCTCCCGAGAGCTGAGAGAGGCAACCCCCCCACCCGATGACGCGGAGACATGAGGAACTGCAAGCAAAATCACGCGACAGCTGAAGAGACCTGCTCCACGGACAAGAAATGCAAATTAACCCAGAAGCGTGATTGACAGAAGGTAATGAACGGACAAGAGATGCAGGGCGGGACTTCCGGTGAAAAATTATGAAGATTACAGGCGCTGTGAGGGACAGAAGGCTGCAAAAGTCATCAAAAGGTAAGTGTTTTTTTATATTTAAGTGATTAGAATAATGTTGTTTTGGAGGGTGTTGGTCCGCTTTAAGAGCCCTTATTAGGGCTACTACGCTGAACAGTATATAGCTCATATCCTATGTAGGCTGGCAGGGCCCCAGAAGCTCGGAATATCGCATTTACCACCATCTATACCAGCTACCAGAAGACAAGAGAGTCATTAAGAGCCCTTATTAGGGCTACTACGCTGAATGGTATATGGCTCATATGTAGGCAGGCAGGGCCCCAGAAGCTCAGAATCTCGCATTTACCACCATATATACCAGCTACCAGAAGACAAGAGAGTCATTAAGAGCCCTTATTAGTGCTGCTATGCTGAACAGTATATAGCTCATATCCTATGTAGTCAGGCAGGGCCCCAGAAGCTCAGAATATCGCTTTTACCACCATATATACCAGCTACCAGAAGACAAGAGAGTCATTAAGAGCCCTTATTAGTGCTGCTATGCTGAACAGTATATAGCTCATATCCTATGTAGTCAGGCAGGGCCCCAGAAGCTCAGAATATCGCTTTTACCACCATATATACCAGCTACCAGAAGACAAGAGAGTCATTAAGAGCCCTTATTAGGGCTACTACGCTGAACAGTATATAGCTCATATCCTATGTAGGCAGGCAGGGCCCCAGAAGCTCAGAATATCGCTTTTACCACCATATATACCAGCTACCAGAAGACAAGAGAGTCCTTAAGAGCCCTTATTAGTGCTGCTATGCTGAACAGTATATAGCTCATATCCTATGTAGTCAGGCAGGGCCCCAGAAGCTCAGAATATCGCTTTTACCACCATATATACCAGCTACCAGAAGACAAGAGAGTCATTAAGAGCCCTTATTAGGGCTACTACGCTGAACAGTATATAGCTCATATCCTATGTAGGCAGGCAGGGCCCCAGAAGCTCAGAATATCGCTTTTACCACCATATATACCAGCTACCAGAAGACAAGAGAGTCATTAAGAGCCCTTATTAGGGCTACTACGCTGAACAGTATATAGCTCATATTCTATGTAGTCAGGCAGGGCCCCAGAAGCTCAGAATATCGCTTTTACCACCATATATACCAGCTACCAGAAGACAAGAGAGTCATTAAGAGCCCTTATTAGGGCTACTACGCTGAACAGTATATAGCTCATATTCTATGTAGGCAGGCAGGGCCCCAGAAGCTCAGAATATCGCTTTTACCACCATATATACCAGCTACCAGAAGACAAGAGAGTCATTAAGAGCCCTTATTAGGGCTACTATGCTGAACAGTATATAGCTCATATGTAGGCAGGCAGGGCCCCAGAAGCTCAGAATATCGCTTTTACCACCATATATACCAGCTACCAGAAGACAAGAGAGTCATTAAGAGCCCTTATTAGGGCTACTACGCTGAACAGTATATAGCTCATATCCTATGTAGGCATGCAGGGCCCCAGAAGCTCAGAATATCGCTTTTACCACCATATATACCAGCTACCAGAAGACAAGAGAGTCATTAAGAGCCCTTATTAGGGCTACTATGCTGAACAGTATATAGCTCATATGTAATCAGGCAGGGCCCCAGAAGCTCAGAATATCGCTTTTACCACCATATATACCAGCTACCAGAAGACAAGAGAGTCATTAAGAGCCCTTATTAGGGCTACTACGCTGAACAGTATATAGCTCATATCCTATGTAGGCAGGCAGGGCCCCAGAAGCTCAGAATATCGCTTTTACCACCATATATACCAGCTACCAGAAGACAAGAGAGTCATTAAGAGCCCTTATTAGTGCTGCTATGCTGAACAGTATATAGCTCATATCCTATGTAGTCAGGCAGGGCCCCAGAAGCTCAGAATATCGCTTTTACCACCATATATACCAGCTACCAGAAGACAAGAGAGTCATTAAGAGCCCTTATTAGGGCTACTACGCTGAACAGTATATAGCTCATATCCTATGTAGGCAGGCAGGGCCCCAGAAGCTCAGAATATCGCTTTTACCACCATATATACCAGCTACCAGAAGACAAGAGAGTCATTAAGAGCCCTTATTAGGGCTACTACGCTGAACAGTATATAGCTCATATCCTATGTAGGCAGGCAGGGCCCCAGAAGCTCAGAATATCGCTTTTACCACCATATATCCCAGCTACCAGAAGACAAGAGAGTCATTAAGAGCCCTTATTAGGGCTACTACGCTGAACAGTATATAGCTCATATCCTATGTAGGCAGGCAGGGCCCCAGAAGCTCAGAATATCGCTTTTACCACCATATATACCAGCTACCAGAAGACAAGAGAGTCATTAAGAGCCCTTATTAGGGCTACTACGCTGAACAGTATATAGCTCATATCCTATGTAGGCAGGCAGGGCCCCAGAAGCTCAGAATATCGCTTTTACCACCATATATCCCAGCTACCAGAAGACAAGAGAGTCATTAAGAGCCCTTATTAGGGCTACTACGCTGAACAGTATATAGCTCATATCCTATGTAGGCAGGCAGGGCCCCAGAAGCTCAGAATATCGCTTTTACCACCATATATACCAGCTACCAGAAGACAAGAGAGTCATTAAGAGCCCTTATTAGGGCTACTACGCTGAACAGTATATAGCTCATATCCTATGTAGGCAGGCAGGGCCCCAGAAGCTCAGAATATCGCTTTTACCACCATATATACCAGCTACCAGAAGACAAGAGAGTCATTAAGAGCCCTTATTAGGGCTACTACGCTGAACAGTATATAGCTCATATCCTATGTAGGCAGGCAGGGCCCCAGAAGCTCAGAATATCGCTTTTACCACCATATATACCAGCTACCAGAAGACAAGAGAGTCATTAAGAGCCCTTATTAGGGCTACTACGCTGAACAGTATATAGCTCATATCCTATGTAGGCAGGCAGGGCCCCAGAAGCTCAGAATATCGCTTTTACCACCATATATACCAGCTACCAGAAGACAAGAGAGTCATTGAGAGCCCTTATTAGGGCTGCTATGTTTTAAAAATTGTGCGGAGGCCCAAGAGCTGAGACCTTTTAAAAATTGTGTGGAGGCCCAAGAGCTGAGACCTTTTAAAAATTGTGTGGAGGCCCAAGAGCTGAGACCTTTTAAAAATTGTGTGGAGTCCCAAGAGCTGAGACCTCTTAAAAATTGTGTGGAGGCCCAAGAGTTGAGACCTCTTAAAAATTGATTGTATTAAGCCCAAGAGGTGAGCCATAATTTTTTTCATTAATACAGCAATTCTACGGCGGTTAAGGAGGAGGAGGAGGAGGAGGAGGAAATGGCACTTCATACAGATGGCACTTCACTCTTGGCTGCTTTCCACTGTTGTACAAGCAAAGTCCTTGTCAATCCACTTGCTGTTCATTTTGATTAGCGTCAGCCTGTCGGCACTGTCGGTTGACAGGCGGCTGCGCTTATCGGTTATAATGCCCCCGGCTGCGCTGAACACCCTTTCTGATAGCACGCTGGCGGCAGGGCAGGCAAGCACCTTCAAGGCGTACAGGGACAGTTCCAGCCACGTGTCCAACTTGGAGACCCAGTAAGTGTAGGTCGCCGAGGGATCGGACAGGGGTGTGGTCTGCCAGGTAGTCCCGCAACATCCGCCGATACTTGTCCCTCCTGCTGATAGCGGGCCCCGCAGTGATGGAAGTTGCACGAGGGGGTGACATGAACGTGTCCCACACCTTGGAGAGTGTTCCCCTGGTGGCTGTGGGCCTGATCGATGTTGTCAGACTCTGGGAGACACTCTCCTCTCTGCCGCCAGCGATGCTGGGTGGGAAAATCTGCATCATGTTCTGCAAGAGTTCCCTCTGGTATTCCAGTAATCGATTCGTCCTCTCCTCTACCGGAATAAAAGAGGAGAAGTTATCTTTATACCGGGGGTCCAGGAGTGCGAAGACCCAGTATAGTTTGTTCTCCAATATCCGGACAACACGTATGTCCCGGGAAAAGCAGCCCAGCATGAAGTCAGCCATGTGTGCCAGACTCTGAGTAGGCATGACCTCACTGCCCCCACCAGAAGGATCATTTTCCATTTCCTCCTCTTCCTCCTCCTCTCCGCCCCATCCGCGCTGAACCAATGGGACGCACACAGCCTGACTGCTACCCTCGCCGCCAGCATCCTCTTCCACAGCCACCTCCACGTTGTCCTCCTCCTCCTCATCCTCCTCCTCCTGCAACTGCCACCGAGCAGCAGACAAAAGTGTGGTCTGACTGTCTACCTGCGTTGCGTCTCCTCCTACCCCCGTCTCCTCTGTGTGCAATGCGTTCTCCCTTATTGCGATGAGCGATTCTTTAAGGACGCCTAGGAGCGGGATGGTTACGCTCACTATAGCGTCCTCGCTGCTGACCTTCTTAGTGGACTCCTCAAAGATACGCAATACATCGCATATGTCTGCCATCCATGGCCACTCGTGGTTGGCAAACTGAGGGAGCTGAGTTGGAGGCACGCGTGGATGCATCATCTGGTACTCCATCAATGCTTTCTGCTGCTCACACACCCTGGCCAACATGCAATAGGTGGAATTCCAGCGAGTGGGCAGGTCGCACAACAGCCGATGTTGAGGCAAATGGAGGCGTTGCTGGATTTTTTTTAAGCTAGCAGCAGCTACAGTTGACTTCCGAAAGTGAGCGCACAAGCGCCGCACTTTGACCAGTAGCTCTGCCAGGTTGGGGTAAGTCTTTAGAAACTTTTGTACTACCAAATTAAAAACGTGGGCTAGGCATGGTACGTGATTGAGTTCTGCAAGCTCCAGAGCCGCCACCAGGTTACGGCCGTTATCGCACACGACCATGCCTGGTCCTAGCTGCAGCGGCGACAGCCACATCTCTGTCTGCTGCAATATGGCGTGCCTCACCTCTGCGGCGCTGTGCTTCCTGTCGCCCAAGCTGATGAGCTTAAGCACCGCCTGCTGACGTCTCCCCGTGCCAGTGCTGCAACGCTTCCAGCTAGGGGCTGAGGGCGATGTTAAGGCAGAGGAGGAGGAGGAGGAGGAGGAGGAGGAAGAGGAGGGGGGTCTATCAGAACCCGTGCTGGCAATCTTGGGCGGGGGTGGTATGTAGGCCGTCCCTGTTTGCGACCCCGTCCCCGCTTCCACAACATTCACCCAGTGTGCCGTCAAAGAGATGTAGCGTCCTTGGCCGCAAGCGCTTGTCCACGAGTCGGTGGTCAAGTGGACCTTTGCGCTGACTGCGTACCTCAGGGTCCGCCTGATGTTACGCGACACGTGCTGGTGCAGGGCGGGGACGCCACACCGGGAAAAATAGTGGCGGCTAGGGACGGAATAGCGAGGTGCGGCAGCCGCCATCAGGTCGCGGAAGGCCTGCGTCTCCACAAGCCTAAACGGCAACATCTCCAGGGCCAGCAGTTTGGAGATGAGGCAGGTTAAGGCTTGGGCTTGGGGGTGACTGGAGGCGTACTTCCGCCTGCGGTTGAACGCCTGCGAGATGGACAGTTGATGGGACGAGGAGATGGAAGGTGCAGACGAAGATGCGGGGGAAGGGGGGGCTGAAGTAGAAGGCCCCAAAGTAGCCGAGGCAGAGGCAGATGTGGAGGTGTCCTGGCTGGAGGTCTGGACCGCAGTGGCAGCACACAACAAAGGGGAAGAGGCAGTGGCAGCAAGACGGGGCGCAGGTTGTATTGCATTTGCTCTCTCCCACTCAGCCCAGTGCTTGAATTCCAAGTGACGGCGCATGCCTGAGGTGGTCAGATTGCTCTTCTCAGAGCCCCTACTCAGTTTTGAGTGGCAGATTGCGCAAACCGCGCTCAGTTTGTCATCCGCGCAAACATTAAAAAATCTCCACACCACAGAAGTACGAGGCCTCGATGGAGGAGCTTCGCGCGACTGCCTGCTGCCGGGAAGAGCTTCGGCCCTGCTGGCTGTGGCCTGCCTTCTCTGTCTGGACTGTCCTCTGCCTCTGGACTGTCCTCTGCCTCTTGCTGCCTTATTCGGTGATGCGCAGACCGCATCTCCACTGCTTTCCCCGCTGGACATCACCCCTGTCCAAGTGGGGTCGGTCATTTCGTCGTCCACCACCTCCTCTTCCACTTCCTCTCTCTGCTCCTCCTCCTGCCCACTGGACATTCCAACAGCCTCCCTTGATGGCAACTGCATCTCATCATCATCGCTCATGATAGCAGATGCTGGTTCCGGGTCCACATCACTAGCAGATGGCGGATACTCAAGTGTTTGGGCATCACTACAAACAAATTCCTCTGCTAGCTCCTGGGATTCTTGCAGCACATCTGGAAAAGGACCCGAAAAGAGGTCCTGGGAGGGGTCAAGGGTGGGCTGACTCTGTTGGCCAGGTTGGGAGCAAGGAGGGTCAGAGTGAGACGTGTGTGGATGACTGGGTGGTGGACAAGTGACTGGAAGCGTTATCGGCCATCCATTGCACCACCTTTTCACGCTGCTCAGGCTTTAACAGAGGTGTACCCCGCCCCCCGCATAACTGTCCCATAAAGGCAGGGAAGCTGGATGAGCGTAATGCTGGCTGCCCCTCATCAGCACGCATTGTATCCCCACTGGCTTCAACGCGGTTTGTGCCCCCACCAGCATTTCCGCGCCCCCGTCCTCGTCCACGTCCCTTTGCGCTAGCCCTCCGCATTTCAGACGTTTTACTTTTTTGGCCACGCGTTATGCCAAATATAAAAATATTTTTAAGAAGAACACCTGGCTATACAGCCGTATACTGCCAGAAGGTGAAATGGTGCCTATACGCACCGTGTATAAAACAGTGTTTTGTTGGCACAGAGGACACAAAACAGTAGTGCAAAATATAGTTTTGTATATAGGTGCTAATACACCACTGAAGTCTTTCTGTCCCTATTCCAGCATCAGCAGCTACCCCTCACTAAAGCAGCCGTTTTGAGCAGAGTGTATATAGTTTTGTATATAGGTGGTAATACACCACTGAAGTCTTTCTGTCCCTATTCCAGCAGCAGCAGCTACCCCTCACTAAAGCAGCCGTAGCTGCAGCACTAATAAGTGCTCAGCTCTTGGGCCTCCACACAATTTTTAAAAGGTCTCAGCTCTTGGGCCTCCACACAATTTTTAAGAGGTCTCAGCTCTTGGGCCTCCACACAATTTTTAAGAGGTCTCAGCTCGTGGGACTCCACACAATGTTTGAGAGGTCTCAGCTCTTGGGCCTCCACACAATTTTTAAAAGGTCTCAGCTCTTGGGCCTCCACACAATTTTTAAAAGGTCTCAGCTCTTGGGCCTCCACACAATTTTTAAAAGGTCTCAGCTCTTGGGCCTCCACACAATTTTTAAGAGGTCTCAGCTCTTGGGCCTCCACACAATTTTTAAAAGGTCTCAGCTCTTGGGACTCCACACAATGTTTGAGAGGTCTCAGCTCTTGGGCCTCCACACAATTTTTAAGAGGTCTCAGCTCGTGGGACTCCACACAATGTTTGAGAGGTCTCAGCTCTTGGGCCTCCACACAATTTTTAAAAGGTCTCAGCTCTTGGGCCTCCGCACAATTTTTAAAAGGTCTCAGCTCTTGGGCCTCCACACAATTTTCAAAAGGTCTCAGCTCTTGGGCCTCCACACAATTTTTAAGAGGTCTCAGCTTGTGGGACTCCACACAATGTTTGAGAGGTCTCAGCTCTTGGGCCTCCACACAATTTTTAAAAGGTCTCAGTTCTTGGGCCTCCACACAATTTTTAAGAGGTCTCAGCTCTTGGGCCTCCACACAATTTTTAAGAGGTCTCAGATCTTGGGCCTCCACACAATTTTTAAGAGGTCTCAGCTCTAAGCTTCCCTTACTGCTGGGGTGACACACTGTAACAAACCTCCTCCTGTAAGCTTCCCTGACTGCTGGGGTGACACACTGTAACAAACCTCCTCCTGTAAGCTTCCCTTACTGCTGGGGTGACACACTGTAACAAACCTCCTCCTGTAAGCTTCCCTGACTGCTGGGGTGACACACTGTAACAAACCTCCTCCTGTAAGCTTCCCTTACTGCTGGGGTAACACACTGTAACAAACCTCCTCCTTTAAGCTTCCCTTACTGCTGGGGTGACACAATGACACAAGAGGACATGTCTGACCACATCTCTCACACACACACACACACACACACAATGACAATTAGGGGTGGGGTCTATTTATTTTCCCCCTTGCCTATGCCATCTGTGGTTGTCATAGGCAACGTGATTTTAAGGGGTGCAGAATTTTGTTCTTCTTTTTTGTACAGTTTGGCTTGGGGTCCATGGCAATGTAGAGGAAAGAAGGTTTCCTTGTCTTGTCTCACTTTACGTAGAAGTTATATTGTGTTTGGAGTGTATTGTTGAGTGGCAGTGATAGTGGCGTAATAGTGCGACTTGGGCGCGTTATATGCACCCAGACATGCTTCCCCTGCTGTCCCAGTTGCATTCCAGCAGTGTTGGCATCATTTTCTGATGTTTCAGGGTGGACTTGGTGACCTCCAAGTGGTCGAATTGAGATTTCCAAGTGTCGAGCATTTTTTTCCCATAGACTATAATGGGATTCGATATTCGGTCGAGTAGTCGAGTAACGCGGTCTATTCGAATCGAAATTCGAAATTTCGAATATTTCACTACTCGCTCATCTCTATTAAACAACTATTTTTATAACACAGGCTATATTTCTTGGCTGCCACAACTAAGGATACTAGTTGTGCTCAACCCCTGTGTAACACTAAGGGATGTAGCTATACCCGGTGGTCTCTCAAATATTACTAGGAAGAGTATGCAGAATTATGCTGTTTCCTTGTTACTGGGTCTCTTATTCTATCCTGCTGGTGGAGTATATCTTTGGCCAACAGGATCCTAAGACAACCTGTGTTATTGCTTCTATTTGTATTTTTAGCTGTTAAGACTTAGGTACGAGATCTTACTAAATGTGGTTTGGATTATGATGTCCTGATATTATTGTGCCATGCTTTCGGTACTCTATAATTATTACTTCTTGTTCCGTTTGGTTAAATAGCTATCCTTATAGCATATGATACATTTTTTGGTTGCTATAATCAAGAAAGATTTCTGTGGTTAATTTTATGCATAAGTAATGAGGGATAGAGCTGCATTCTGTGATTTTGCAGGGGTTGACCGGGATGGTGCACAAAATTATGATTTTTCATCCACTATTGGGTTGGTTGCTTTATCCTGTGGGCGGAATAATTTCCGCCAATAGGATCCTTAAAAAACACGTTATTGCCACTAGTTTAATTCTGAGCCGCTTAGGCATAGGTAAGAAGTTTAACTAATTGAAATTTGGAAGATAATGTTCTGATATTAATAGGCTCACTTCCATTATATCTTGATTTCTCTAAGTCCTGATTGCACATGAGAAACATCATTGGTTTCGGTGTTAACTGGGATATAAGTTGATCTGAGACTCTGAGAAATCTGATTGGGTTAAATGTTGTAATACATGCTACTAACTCTGCAGTGTTTTTGGATATCTAGAGTATTACCTAGTTTGAAGGGCTTGTCGGCTTAAAGACTTAATAAGGTCTGTTATAATACGGATGTTGCCTCCTTATCCGTGGGGCGGCTTTGTCTTGTTGCACTCCATATCTACATCTACTGGGGATTGTTTTTCTCGGTGGGGTGGTAGATTTGTACATTTTTTGTCCGACCCCCCAGTGGCAGGGTTTTTTTTTTTTTTTTTTTTTTTATTATATATATTTTGCTTGTGTTTATTTTTATTAATTTATCAATATTCTGTTTCCTTTCCCTTGTATCTCTGTTGCCTCTTAGGTGTATTGGACTTTTCTAATATTACTTATTATAGATTCTAGATCTGTGGCAATGTCTTGTACAGTTTTATCCCTAAATGTGCAGGGACTTAATTCGCCGCAGAAAAGATCTATAGCCTTCAGGAAGATGCGTTCCCTGAAACCGGATGTGATCTGCTTCCAGGAAACGCATTTTTCAATGGGTTCCAAGCCTAGATACTTAGATGCTTCATACCCTCAATTTTTTCTGTCCTGTGCACAGACGAAGCAACGTGGGATTCTTATTGCCTTTAAGAAATCTGTACAATTTGTATGCAATTTAGAGATCTCTGATCCTGATGGGAGGTACTTGATTTTGTGTGGCACAATGCAAGACGTGGAAGTTACGTTTGCATCTTACTATGCGCCTAACACCAATCAAGTGGCTTTCATGAAAGGTTTTTTTTCTGAACTTTTTAAACATGTGAAAGGCTTATTAGTGGTTTGTGGGGACTCTAACATGATACTTCAGCCCCATATAGATAGGCATTCTAATAAGTCGTTGGTCCCCTCCTCACAGGTGCTGGCCACTGCGAGAGCTTTTAGGTCGCTACTGGAATCTTATGGTATGGTGGACTGTTGGAGGGAGGGCCATCCTGGTACACAGTCCTTCACACATTACTCCTCTCCGCATGATCTGTACACACGGATAGATCATGTGTTTGTTAAGTTTCAAGCTCTGTCAAGCCTTCAAGGCTCGCAAATACTTCCAATTCCATGGACAGATCATGATGAAGTTTTGATAAAATTCAAGTCTCTTCTATTAAGGCAGGTAGGTGTCTCGTGGTCTCTGAATGAGACGTTGTTGTCAGATAAAAAAATTGTAGATGATACTAGAGAAAGCCTTCTTAATTATTTTAAGGATAATGATCAAACTGAAATCACAGATGTTTTACAGGCGGCGGCGGGGAAACGTAAAGCACGGAATGCCTATATTGACTCCCTAGAAAAGAAGTATGCGGATTTAGTTGCGCAAGTACCTCAGATCATGTCAGCTGCATATAGATCTACCTTAAGAAGAATATCAGAAGAATTGAATTTAGCCTTGGCAGAACGGGCGGGACGTAGCTTGGCTTGGGTAAAACATAGGTTTTACATTAAGGCTAACAAACCTGACACATTATTGGCTCGTAAGCTTAAAACACCAGATTGTTTATTTAAACCAATCAAGTAAAAGGATAGTAGAGGTTCTCTTACTTCTAACCCTGTAAAGATTGTTGATCTTTTTGGAAATCAGATGGAAAGACTCTATTCTGCATCTGGCACGACTTCTGAGATCCCTCTTTCGGAATTTATGCAGGGGTTGGAGTTACCACATCTCCCGATAGAAATGAAGGAGTATTTGGATGGTACGTTTACTTTAGAGGAAGTAATGGCTGCTGTTAAAGGGTTAAAAATTAATAAGGCCCCGGGTCCTGATGGCTTCTCAGCAGGTTACTTTAAAACATTTGTGGATGTCCTGGCACCGCGGATGGTTAGAGCTTTTAACGCGATTAGACAAGGGGGAGCTTTCTCAAGGGACACTGTAACTGCTGCAATTAGTATGATACCAAAGTCTGATTCTGACCCAACGACCTGGTCAAATTATAGACCGATATCTCTTTTAAATATAGATATTAAGGTGTATGCGAAGGTCCTAGCTCAACGTTTATCTCAATTTTTGCCACGATTGGTTCAGGGAGATCAAGTGGGCTTCATCCCAGGGCGGCAGGCAGGGGATAATGTAAGGAGAATTGTTCATGTGATACATGCTGCAGAACATTTAAAGAAGCCGACAATGCTTTTGTCACTTGATGTGCGCAAAGCCTTTGATTCGGTCTCGTGGACCTATTTGTTTCAGCTTTTGCAGTGGTGGGGCTTTGGTGAAGGTTTTATTTCATGTGTAAAAGCTCTATATAATGAGCCACGAGCATTTATAAAATATTGTGGGTTCAAATCTCGAACCTTTACTCTTCAGAGGGGAACCCGTCAGGGGTGTCCTTTATCTCCCCTGCTTTTCGCCCTAGTGATGGAGCCGTTAGCACATGCTGTTAGAGAAGCTAAGGACGTGTCGGGGGTTACTATTGGAGGCATTGAACATAAGCTTTGTTTGTTCGCTGACGATGTCATTGTGTTTCTTACCAATCCTTTGATCTCTATACCGAATTTAATGAAAATACTAGGGAATTTTGCACAAATCTCAGGGTTGGAGGTCAATATGGCAAAGTCTAGAGCCTTGAACATCACAGTTCCCAATGATACCTGGGAAGGAATGATCTCCAATTTTGATTTTAAGGTGGAGGAAGCTCGGCTCAAATATTTAGGTATCTATTTGACGAATAGTGTTACAGGTTTGTACTCTGCTAATTTCCCCCCATTGTATAAAACTCTGATAGAATTACTAAAGAGATGGAGGGATCTTGGATTGTCGTGGCTGGGCAGAATAAATGCTATCATAATGACCCTTCAAAATTCAATTGCAACATCTAAGGAACGGAAGGTTTTGGATTTTATTTGGGAAGGGAGGAAGTTTAGAGTGGCTAGGAATGTCTTATGTAGACCGAGAAGTTTAGGAGGACTAGGGGTACCAAATTTTTTTCGTTATTATCAAGCAGCTCAGATAGCTCAATTAACTGCATACCACGAGACGGTGGACCCTCCTATTTGGGTGTCTATTGAGAGAGAGATTATGGCGCCAATTGATGTAAATAATTACTTATGGGTGATACCCTCTGTTAGGAAAGCTCATAGTAACCCTATAATGTTGCACTCTATGGCAGTATGGGATGGGGTTAAATATTCTGGAGGTTTATTGTCCCCCCATGTCCCACTGCTGTCATTTTGGAATAACCCTATGTTTCAGCCGGCAGTACTCTCCCCACAAAATTTCTATAATTGGAATACTAGGGGTGTTAATTGTGTGAAGGACTGTGTACAGGATTCTAATGTGCTTACGTTTCCACAATTTAGGGAAAAATTTGATTTGGGGGCTGAACATGTGTTTGCCTATTTACAATTAAGAAATTTCCTTCTGAGCCTGTTGCATGGTAAACAAAATGTAGAGGAGCTAACGGGGTTTGAGAGGCGGTGTGCTACTGATCCCAGAGGCAGAGCTATTCTCTCACAGGTGTATATATCTCTAACCAGCTCAGCCTTAAATAATACTCCGGGATATGTAACAAAGTGGCAAGAGGATCTGGGTAGCTATCTGGAGAATGATGAATGGCAGAGGATGTGGAGTACCACATTGCGTGGGAATACATCGGTGCTTGCTGTGGAAGCCAATGTTAAGGTGATGATACGTTGGTACTGGGTTCCTGCTCGATACTCAACAGATGATTCAGGCCTTCATAAAAATTGTTTTAGGGGGTGCCAGGATCTGGGTTCCTTTAAGCATATATGGTGGGATTGCCCATTAGTGAGTAAATTTTGGAGTAAGATATTTCGAATATTGTCCAATATTATGGGAACCTATGTTAGTACAGATCCGTGGGTTGCACTGTTAAATAAGCCTATAGAGGGATCTGGGAAGGATTCTCAAAAGCTTACACTTCATTTGCTAACCGCAGCCAAATTAGTAATAGCCAAGGCTTGGAGAACTAAGACTCTCAGCATCCTGGAATTTAAGAGTAGAGTAAATGATATTATGGCGATGGAAAAATTATCCGCTTTAAAAGAGGGACGCTTGGAAAAATTTGAACGAACTTGGTTGCCATGGGTGGAAAAGTATTTACCTAGAACCTTTGATGGAAAACTTTTAATAGTGTAAGCTTATCTGCTCTCTTGTTGCCTTTAGGAAAATCCTTTTTTTTTTTTTTTTATTTTTTTTTTTTTTAATTTTTTTTTTTGTTTGTTTGTTTCTTTGTTTATTGTTTGTGTTTTGTTGTTTTGTTTATGAGTCCCTGCTGCTGGGGGGTGGGACTTGGGGGGAGGGAGGGGGGGGTAAGGGGGGTGTCGCTGTTTTGTGAAAGTATGTTATATTTTTCAATGATGCTGAAATACGGCAGTTATTGACTCGCTTTAATTATTTGTTACTTATGATACTGCATATTGAACATGAAGGTCTCCCTCTACTGAAGGGGTAGTAAATAATTTGATATGGAGCGAGGAAGACGGGGGGAGGGGGTGGGGGGGATGGGTATATAGGATATATAAAGTTGACAATTGATAATTTTTTGAGATGTATATATTTGTCTGTCACAAGCCTGGTCTTATTAATGTTCTACTTATATATTTCTATTACTCTGATTCGCTACTCCTATGTAAACTATTTGTATGATGCCATTGCTTGTATATTTTATTATGCTTATTGGAAAATAAAAACCTTTGAGAGAAAAAAATACAATTACAACCCAAAATGTACACAGCTTAGAATATTATTTCCAAAAAAGTATAAACATAGCATCAACTTCCACTTACCTGAAGCATACGCATCATATAGCCGGTACACGCCTTCAGGGTCCCGGAGCTTGAAGTCCGACCATTTTTGCATTTGACAGCCTGGTGTTGAAGCGCCGGGACACTGTGGCCTTCACCTCCAGGGCAATGCGCTTCTTCCCCCCACGGGCATAGTCATACTGCTTTATGCAGAAATCCTATGAGAAATGACATAAATAAATGTTATCAATACATGACATCAGAACAATGGCCTAAACAGCGGCGCTGTTCATTGAAGTCCGCTACATGATGAATCCAGCGCTAGCTGAAGCTTTCGCCGGCGCTAGCCTCATTTAGCGTGATAAATGCGTAATTGTGTTCGCAGCATGGTGTTCTGGAGTCGGTAGCCGCTGATAGATGGTGATACCTGGCGCTATTGAGACACTGTCTGACGCTATCACTTGATGAATAAGGCCCTTAATGAATGTATTTCAAAAAGGAAATGACACAGAAACTATTTTTTTTTATCTCAAAAATTGCATTTTTTCATTGCTCTTTTTTTTTTAAACTTTTAAAAAAAAAATTTACAGATTGATCACCTCAAAAAAGAGCCTAACACCATCTACAGAATGTTCTGAGCCTTTAAACATCCAAGATGGCGGATGAGGGCAAATCAGGCAGACTGCAAACAGGAATTGGGTTAGGACTGTGCTGCTCAGCATTCTTGGATGTCTTACCTTTTCAGGACCCCAGATCTGCTTTGTCTGAGCCAAGCACAGCTCTAACCCGCCCCCTGCACTTTATCCCACTTTCCTCTAGTCAGTAAGTGTCATGCTTCTGAGCAAAGATGGCGCAGACCCTATCATAAAGTCAAGAACAGAATTGCAGCCGAGTGTGGGGAAGAATAATAAGTAATTTACTAGAAAGTAGAAATATATTATTTAGAAATGGTTGAAAATCATTTTGTAAGGGTTCGTGCTTTGCTAAAGATCATGGTTAAGGTCCGGTTTAACATGTCATCAAGGGGTAAAAACAGCCACAGGTTCAGACATGAGCATACATTGAAAAGTGAATGACATTATTTGCGTCAACTTACCAAGGAGCCATCCACCTGAGAATTCTCCAGACTCAAACCGATGGTACAATCCAGATCGTCGCAATATGTACGCATCATGGGATGAGCCTGGAAACCCGGCGAAAACACTAAGGAACCGCATGTCGGGGCCACCACTGCTTGGACATTCAGTGAGTGGCCCATTTTGCGGTTCCTGGGAAAAAAGAAAAACAACAAAAATTAGCAAGGCAAGTTAAACTACTCAAACACTAACTCCTAACATCCTCCCAAAAACATGTTGGACAATACAAATAACACTAAGTACCTAAGTATTTTTTAGCCCAAAAAAGGATATGTATGTTTGATCAACTAAAGATTACCTTGAAAATGACTAATTAAGGTCCACATTAAAATGTTTGGCTTTGGCCGACATGAAAAACATTGATGCAGCTAAAGACGGCCAAATGTATCACATGAACAATTTACAAGGAGGGATTAATAGATATACAGTGTAAGCTATTTCACAGGGACAATTTACAAGGAGGGATTAAGAGATATACAGTGTAAGCTATTTCACAGGGACAATTTACAAGGAGGGATTAAGAGATATACAGTGTAAGCTATTTCACAGTGACAATTTATAAGGAGGGATTAAGATATATACAGTGTAAGCTATTTCACAGGGACAATTTACAAGGAGGGATTAATAGATATACAGTGTAAGATATTTCACAGGGACAATTTACAAGGAGGGATTAATAGATAGTTAAAATACAATTTATGTAAACTATATAAAAAAATGACTGATTGAACTTACCTATAGATGTACTCGTCGGCTGCCGGAGGGATCAATGCAACGTGGGTGCAATCAATGGCACCCATAATGTTGGGCATGTCGGCGATATTATAAAATGGCAGCTTAAGCGCGTTCCAGGCTACCATGTCATCAGGAAAATAAATATATTTCTGACTAATGGTAGCCATGCCTTCCAAAAACTTGGATAGCGCACGGCTCAGCGTAGGCTGGGACATCCCCGCGGAGAGGGCACCCAGCCTCTGGAACGAGCCGTTCACCAAAAATTGCTGGCAGCCAAGCATCTTGGTCATACCTGAAATTGCTTGCCCCTTCCTTGTGGTGCGGGCTTACCATGGCCGCAGATCACTATACAACTTATGGAGAGAAGCGTGATTGAGTCTGGTCAGCTTGAACAGCTCAATGTCATGCATGCCATCGATATGCATGCGTTGCCGGTGCAATCTGGCCTCGGCCCTGCTGATACATTCAATGCCCATTAGCTGGAGTTGGTGATGTTCCTCCACAAAAGCACAAAACATGGTGATTGCAAGGTATCTGAGGTCAAAATGGTCGCGTAAGAGTATCGCAAATGAAATGGTTTTATAGGGCGGTGGTCCCTCGACAATCAGCTCTCTGAATGAGACGCAAGCCCATACCAATAACGTAAGTTATCTGAACGAACGCAAAATATCAGATTTAGATGGGAAAATTATCAGACTTAACGCAAAGGATCCGATTTACTTTCGTTCATCGAAAGCGCATATACGCATGAGCGAACG
This sequence comes from Gastrophryne carolinensis, assembly GCA_027917425.1. Classification (NCBI taxonomy): domain Eukaryota; kingdom Metazoa; phylum Chordata; class Amphibia; order Anura; family Microhylidae; genus Gastrophryne; species Gastrophryne carolinensis. Next base: position 357,851,782 of record CM051235.1, on the reverse strand, counting down.
AATGCACGAATGAAAATGCAACTGAAAAACCTAAAAAAATGACAAACACCCACAAAAACATACACAGACGGCTACGGAAGTCCAGACCAATGTGTCTATGAATCGAGGCTATTGTGAGTGTTCTCTCCCACTCAGCTCATAATTTCTTCAGACTCCCTCAGGCCGTAGATATAGAATCCCCCACAAAAACTGACAGCTTCTTCCCTATGGCCACCAAGATCATGAACTTGAATTTGTCACTATAGGTTGAATGTACATACAGTACGTGTCAAAATCATATGCTTGTTAATGGTGACAGTAGGCTGCTAAATAATACCTGTCTAGTATTGTGGAGCCTCCATGCCAGAAATAATTCCTTGTGTGTACCCTGTATATACTTGGAAAATAAACTGAATCTGAATATGAGGTTAATCAGAATCACTTTAAATAAAGGCAGCTGTGTACTAACTATTATTTGACATAAGCTTGTTCCGAACACAGCCATATGCCAACTATAAGAGGATGTTCATATTTATGCAACCACATTTTTTGAGTTTTGTCATTTTTATTTACCCCTATACATGATGTCCACATATTTGTGCAGATTATGGATCACATGGAAGGTGGAAAGGCTTCTTACATGCTGATTCATGAATAGCGTCAGGCATCGGCAGATGAGCGCCTGTACAGGGGCGCTTAGAGCGACCGCTAGTAGACGCTGTGATCGGCTATCGGTTGCTGTAATAGAGCGCCTCAGTCGCTGTAGTAACCTGGCTGGCATTGATGAATGAGATGTATGTTGGGCGTTATAACACCAGGACAGCATTGCAGTGAGCTAGCTCATTGCGACCGACTCTCAGGGACTCACAACATATTCAACAAAAAAACAGACAGACACAGCGTATGCACTCTGGATCTGGGCGCTGTAGCATAGAGTGCCAGATGCTGTGTGATTAAAGTCTGTTTTTGAACACATATCCACCAGTAACAAAGCGAAAACACACGGAATTACATTGTTGTAACATTGTGACATTAATACTTTAATGCCAGACATGTAATGACAATTCTGCATAAAAAATCAAAAAAGTTTTGAAAATGATTTTTTCTGGGCCAGGAGAGGTGACACAATTATTTGAGAGAAAAAGAATAAATTAAAAACAAAAAACCCTGTTTAAACAGAAGAAAAGGAATGTCCATTAAAATGTATGGGAGAGCGTCAGGTAGCGACTGGTAATACCTGGCGCTCTGGAAGCCAGAGACCCGGCACTATACGCTGAGCTGCCTGTAATGATGAATCATACGCTACAAGGTGCTGTCAGAGTCACTCACCAGAATCGGCTTCATAAATGTGGTATTGCGTACAGCACCCAGCATTCACCAGATGCTGCCTGCCGCTTACAAAGCACTACCTGCCGCTATCCCTTGATGAATAAACCCCTTGGTCTATTTTTTTTACATGACAAGAATCTGTCTGTGACAGACGCTCTGCCTTTTGGATGTCATCACTATTCAATTGCCCACTGGGTCATTCACTGGCCTTTTCTTAATTAGGTTCCAGACAATGTCATTGTATTTTGATACTGTTACAGGCAATGTCATTGTATTTTGGATTGTATTACAGACTGCCATTGTGTATTGTTGATTGTATCACAGACTGCCATTGTGTGTTGTGGATTGGGCTACATTATACCATTGTGTTGCTAATTGTGTTACCGCCAGAGTTGAGGGATTGTGTGCCCTGCTGCTATTGGTCGGTGTGTTTGTCATGCAGTTCTCCATCAGGTCCACCTTGCATGGAGACTTGTGTATATAAGGCCTAGAGTGGCACTAATAAAGTCAGTTCATCTTCACCCTCAATACTGAGTTCTGTCTCTTATTGGGGGAAACGCTATATTACATTTCACTAGCCCTTGTAAGGGCTGTTCCTGTTTCCTCACCGATGACTCTAGGATTCCTGCAGCACCTCTCACCATTGGGAAAAGGACGTCTCTGGCGGGGAAGCCCTCCGGCGATAAAGGTTATCGCTACACTGTCATCTTAACAGGCGTGTGCAGATGTTTTTATATCCACTATACACTAGGGTTGAGCGTTTAGTTTTATTGGACTAACTGCTGTATATTTGCATGCATAAAAAATATTTTCTTTGACCACACTTTTTAAAAAATTAAACAACACAATAGACATCTTACTTGCTTTTTTTTACACTTTTTAGTTACTTTTTTTCATTAAACATAATATTTGTACACATTTTATCTATTGCTGACATTTGTTAACTTTTTCACAGAGGCAACTGCATTTCAGTTTGTTAAACATGCAAACAAGTTAAAAAACACAGATTCCATTTAGATTTACACATATAGAAAAAATGTTATGCCCCGTCAAATAAAGAAAAAACTTGAAAGAAAAAATAATTATAAATTTTAATTTACTAAAAATCAACTGATAAAAATCAGACATTGCTTTTGAATTTGAAACAAATTAATCTCGGAAGCCTGGAAACAAACAGTGGTACCTGAAAAAGGAAAAATATGAACTTTAAATAATTGCTGCACATTTATCTCCGATCTTTATATAAGAGATTAATATTTAATTAACAATACTCATATAACCTCAAAGACCATCGATTTGATCCTCATTTACCCAGTGGCTACAGACAATCTATTGTTTAATAAATTAGCCAACATACAGAGTAAGATGCGGAAAATTTTTGGCTAGTCGAGCCAACATCATCGATCTGCACTGAACACAGACCAATAATACTAATAAGGAGAGCGTTGTCCTAGGAGATTAGAAAGAAAACTATAGACACACATGTTAAATAGGGATGAGCGAATCGATCCAGACGAACCCGAATTTGTTCTGAATTTCAGGAAAAATTCGATTCTGAATAAATCCGAATTTTCCCGCGATTCGATCGATTAAAGTTCCTTTAAACTCCATTTATTTCAATTACAGCCATTGTAAAATGGTGGATGGACGTGTCCGGACATATCCCCTGGGGCAAGTTATCATGGGAAGGTCACATGCAGCCTATCAGCAGCCAGGAAGCCCGGTCACAGTGCTATATAAACGGCGGCCATCTTGCTTGTGTGCATTTCAACGTTGTATTGCGGCCAGAACGGAGCTTGCTACAGACAGGGACAGACTAACAGAGAGGCAGGGAGAGGCAGGGAGACCCACAGAGACCCACAGAGTGCCAGGGAAAGATAGGGAAAGATAGGGAAAAATCGGGAGGGATCCAGGCAGGGACAGCAGAGAAAGTGACGGAAACTTTTTTTACATTTTCCTTTCACTTCATTTGCCACATCAGTTTTAAATTGCTTTTGTTTGTACTGTAAAATTCGTGGCCACTGTGCATCAGATCTTGGCAGTGGCATATTTAACCCTATCTGTTACACACAAGCATTTCTTATAACTCAATTAGATTTAATTTTTTTTGTGTCTGCTGTAAAAACCCCAGCCCACATGGGCATACTATTTCAGTACATTTGACCCTATCTGTTACACTAAAACTTAAAAAAAAAAAACTTAAAAAAAACTTTTTAACGGCTATTTCTCATAAATATATTGCAGTTTGAATTGTTTTTGTGTGTGCTGTAAAAACAACAGCCCACATGGGCATCCCAAACCAGCACATTTGACCCTATCTGTTACACTAAAGCAGCTTTTAAAGGCTATTTCTCATAAATATTATCACAGTTTGAATTGTTTTTGTGTGTGCTGTAAAAAAAACAGGCCTCAGGGTATCCCAAACCAGCACATTTGACACTATCTGTTACACTAAAGCAGCTTTTAAAGGCTATTTCTCATAAATATATCGCAGTTTGAATTGTCTTTGTGTGTGCTGTAAAAAAAACACCAGGCCGCAGGGTATCTCAAACCTGCACATTTGACCCTATCTGTTACACAAAAGCAGCTTTTAAAGGCTATTTCTCATAAATATATTGCAGTTTGAATTGTTTTTGTGATTGCTGTAAAAACACCAGGCCTCAGAGTATCCCAAACCTGCACATTTGACCCTATCTGTTACACTTAAGCAGCTTTTAAAGGCTATTTCTCATAAATATATTGCAGTTTGAATAGATTTTGTGATTGCTGTAAAAACACCAGGCAGCAGGGTATCCCAAACCTGCACATTTGACCCAATCTGTTACACTAAAGCAGCTTTTAAAGACTATTTCT